>JACJUY010001069.1:36110-152950 GCA_014220935.1 Platorchestia sp. MABIK | reverse complement strand
TCACGCCTTATTAACAAAATAGATTAAAGTGGTATAATCCAAATATCACGACTATTGCAATCTAAATTGAACATCACAGCGGACGATCCACAACTCACAACGAAATGCTGACAGAGAAGAGGATCACGACACTAACGCATGTGCTTTTGACAATTTTGAAAGTGAGAAAACTCCTGTTCCTCGTTCTGGTTTGATAATAATTTCATCAATTCTTATCCTCATTTGAACAACTTAACAACATGCAGCGCAAATGTTTGCCTCCAGAATACCGTAACAAGACCCAAGGGTTAATTATTCCAGAGTCTTCTCTTCTCATTCAGTGGAGCGACGACGCTGTCATACTCAGGCGACAGACTGAGTGGCCGTCTGAGCTATAATTCATCTGTCTTTGCTGCGAAAATTTATTGCGCCGTGCTCAGTCACGGTCGTGATAGCCGCAGCAGCAGGACAGAGAACTATGAACAGCGTTTATGACTACAGCGAAGCTTGAGTGTCTTTTTTCTGGTCAATTTTTTTAACTCTGTTCTAGCTCTGTTTTAGTCCTGTGTAACCGCGTTGGTATGGTCAACGTCAACCTTGTAGAAGTATCAGGTGCTTAGCGGTCTTCATGATTTAGTTCACTATGAAAACTAACAAAACTAAAGGATTTTAGTCAGGAAAAAAACCTCTCAGATAACTCTGCTCACAAAGAGTGTCGACGGAGAGTTCGAAAACTATTGTTTTTAATTAAGGATTACACCCTCAAACTGAACGCATGTCGACAAGCATTTTACCCAGTCTAACCTTTTCCCCGGAACATGCATGTTTTTCGCCGGCTAAGAAATTAAATCGCTTGGGCGGTGAAAAACATGCATGCTCCGGCGAAAAAGTTAGACTGGGTAGCAGTGCAAGCTGTACGTACATTTTTAAAAACGACGTATTTGATTCTTCGTTGCAGCTGCTTATTATTGTAACGTGCCCACTTTCACCAGCAAAGGACTCGTTATTTTTTTTTAAATGTTTTCTGCATTTCTGAGGTATTGCCTATCTCTTGAAATCAATGGACCGAAATATAATAACGGTGTGACCGGAAATAATTCGTACAAATATCTGCTATGGTTGAACACTGTCAAATTCTAGTCGGTCGTAGTTTGGGGAGGAATTCATGCCAGCAGCAAAGCTCCTCTTGTTTTCGTCAGTCAAGTAATCAAAAACTTCCTGTGACATAAAATTTGCGACATTTTCGAGGTCGTTATACTTCCGTGGGCTCAACAATATTTCAGCGATGCAGAATGAATCCTTCAGCAGGACTCAGCACTGGCCCACAAGGCGAAAATGACTCAAACTGAAGCAAGAACCGTCATCCAGTTTCCATCACGAGTGCGGAGTGGCCGCCCTACGGGCCAGATCTCAATCTAACGAATTACAGAGTACAGGGAATTTTGGGTGCCAGGGTGTGTATTTAAGCCTCACAGAAGCTTAGAGTCCCTGAAGCAATTTGTGAGCTGAGTGAGAAGCAGTATACCACCAGAAGACTCAGGCCCATCAATGAGAATTTTATTGCACGCTTGAAGTATGGCATTGCAGGAAAAAAAGCTGCTTCAAAACTTTCACACTATACTGTCTTGTTACTTGATGAAATTATTATTATTGTTATCGAAATTTTCTCGTTATGTATAAGCTATTTGACAACTTTTTGAGAAAAAATTGCAGGAGTTATTTCTTATTCCTACGTGTTGATTATGTAGTAGTTAACAGTCTGTTGTCCTCTCTTTGTAGTGCTTGGAAAAATATTCTTGAACACTCAACTATTTTCATTCATGATAGATTATTCTTTATCAGGTTGAGAAATAAGAGTATTTCACCCGGGGGTGATATATCATTCTGATAATAAACACGTTGCAGTTGACATTTTTTAGCATGAACACTTCTTAATAACTAATAATAAGCACGTACTCAGTTGATCTTTTTACGCATGAACACTACTTAATGACATCATGGGATGCCTCCTATGTTAGTGAGTGTGTGACTAAAATGGGCAACCAATCAGATGGAAGATGCGCGGTTCTGTATGGAGCCTCGACATCTTGCAGAAGACCGAGACCCACGGATTCAACGCACTCAGTACACCCACAAATTGAACACACGTCAACAATCATTTCTAGCAGTGAATGCTCTAATTCAAAGAATATTTTCATATTCGACGTATCTGGTTCTTCGTTGCAGTCGAGGGCATTTTGCAGAAAATGACAAAGTTTAATATTTAATCCTTCAATGATTAATTTCGAGCAAAGAAATGTCTTCACAAAACTTCTGACGCTTACAGTTTATTTGTGTGAAACAATCGGCCGAAAACTGGCAACAAAACTCTTAGAAGTTGAATTCAACCCGAAAATTCATTGAAAGTAATTAAACTCTCCCATGCGAAATACCCTATCATGCCCTTGAATCATGGGCTAATATGTTTGCTTTTTATGAAGGCTCTTAACTTAAAAAAGACTATTTTGCAGCTCTTAGACCCATAAATCTCTGCAGACGACATCCTTCACAAGAAATATTAACAGCTGCTGCTGGAGGCCTGTGCTGTATGAAACGTAATTCTCCGTCTTATATTTATTCCTGCATTACACTCTGAAACTCTGTATCATGATTACATTTCCACATGCACGTCAGGAATTTCTTGATACTCTTCAATTATTCTTAAAATGAAAATATTTATGCATTCATTCATAGATTTTCAATGACGGAAAAAAGTTACGAGAAACGTTGTTCTGCGATTACAGATACGGAGAACATTCGGATACGGTTTGGAATATTAGTCCGTGAATAATATTTAAGTACTGAATTTGTTGACACATGAATAAATTCCATAGCTTCTGAACGCAGTTGCTTAATACGTTGCTGAATAAACAGAAATGAATTTACGAAATGAACAGGGAAAAATTCTCGCGATAATTGCGATAAGTATTGACGTATAAATACTAAAGTTACAATTAACGAGAAAAAATCCTCCACCAATAATCTACAGGTCTCACATAGAGATCTAACTTTTAATTTTGCAATCAAACGTTGCGGAAGTCGTAGTTAACTCAATATGACATTTCATCACAATTCACATGTCTTTCAAGTCCGTTACAGGCCATGCTAAAACAGAAGTAATATTTGTTCTAGTATATAACATCAGAAGCATAAGAAGAAATAGAAATCAGAAGACAACCTTTTCTTCTCCGAGCAACTAGCCTTGTTAAAGACAACAATTTTTTATTGATCCTGAAACCAATGTAGAACAGTTAAAAATCATCTCAAACTGATTTGAGCAAATAACGATTCATTAAGATCATTTGCACTTACTCAACGCTATTTAAAGCGAGGACGAAAATTTCAAAAGTACTTGTCAACGTGCTCGTCATAGCCGTGTGGCTTACGGACCTGACTCCGTGCGGGAAACGCGGGTTCGAGTCTCGGCGCTGGTGGCGATTTTCTCTGTTGGGTGTAGGAGAAAAAATTGTAAGCACAATGCCCCACTCTACCCAGGGGTCTTGTGAGGATTGAAGCTATTCATATATCTCCATTGTGAACGTTTGTTTTACGCTTCACATCTTACGAGAAGATGTGCTTACGAAAACATGAGTTTTCTTTCGGAGAACCCAAAAATAAGAAACGATAACAATACATACGAGAGGACTGAGTTGAGCCAAGAAAATGTCAGTCCAAAAGCCTGGAACAGCAGCTTAGCGCTATGATCTCCGTCACCGATTCCTGTGCAACTGCATACTTGGCTCGTTCGGTTGCTCGAAATTGGTAGCAAGATGCGTGAAATTTCACACACTGTGAAGTAATTCTACGGTCCTTTTACGATTGTTCTAACTTCCATCTTGTTTACCTGTAGCTGAACTCAATGAAATGAAAATCTAAGAAATGCTTAGAATGTAATTCTAAAAAATTCAGCAAGTAACAATCAAACGATGATAATAGTGAGATTCTCGGGATTTTGAGATTTACTGCAATTACTTCTGCATTACTTTTTCCTACTAAAAAAGTGAGGATAACTAAATAGAATCTAAATTGAGCGATAGAAATATTAACCTTTCTCATTTTCCAAGCTAAATTTTGGAAGTAGGTTTAAGATGCCCGTATTGAAGTATTTTTTTGGTACAAAACAATTAAATGTTTGTAACACAAGAGATAAGTTGGTTTCAAATATAAGGAAACATTTCTCCTTCTAATAGTAGTAGGCCAAAACTTTGTTTTGTGAGAATGGTTAGAATTAAATTTTAGTTTAATTCTCTTCCTCAATGAGGGAAAGTAATTCATTTCGGAATAAAAAATATCGTAAACCTTGTAGAGAGGGAAATTTCAGTGATACTTAGTGCAGTTGTAGAACGAAAATTGCCTCCTAGAGCTAAAAGACTCAAGCAATTTCTCAAATTCTCAACTTCATTGCTACAAATGACTGAAATTCTGTCTTTATGTTAGTGCAATCAAACCTCGCTAATTAAGTGTTCATTTTTAAAATTTTCCTTGTTCAACGAACTTCAGCAATCATGGAGTCATCTTTTCATGACATACACAGCCACGCTCAGTAACAAAGCGGCTTCCTACGGGATAAATTTTACAACCGGATTTAAAGCTATTGAGTGCCTTATAAGGCTCATTACCCACACAATTTTGTAATTGAAGTTGATGGCATAGCAGAATTTCTTTTTTTGGGATTTAGAAGCATGTTAATCTTCGAACCTGATACTGAAAGCAGCTTAACACTTTTAAGTTACAATATCTCGTGAAGTTTTACACTAATTATGAAACTCTCAAGCACTATTAAAGATCTGAATTAAAATGTTACAGCTAAAACATTATCTAATAACTACCGTAGATGCGAGTCTCTAAGTATTATTGTACGATAGAACAAAAACCATGAGCGAGAAACTGACTCTATATTTAGCTGCGACTAGCACACGTTCTTAATTCTTCATAGAGGGCTTGGTTGGTGGAGTCATCATGCAGAGATGCACAATGTGAACAACTACTAACAAATTATGGTAGATCCTGTTTATTCAGAGCAGCTAATATTGATTGAACATCAGATCTAAAAATATTACAGCACTGTGGGAATCATGTTCGTGGTGACATCTTTTATCGTCTATGCCGTATGGACCGTAAAAAAGTAAGCCCAACTTTAAATATTAATAACTCTGGATAACTCGGTTTCATTTGTTGTACTACGCACAGAGATATGTATCCTGACTCCAAAGCTTTAGGTCTGAGTATAAATAATATCCAAATCGCCTGAAAATTTACCATTAAAATTTAAATTTTCAAATGACTAAACCCGTCGTTTTGTAACTAACAAAGAAGTAACTCATTTTCATCAACAAAATCTACGCGGGAACAGAGAGTTTAAAAGATGTTCAAAATAAATTCGAACAAAGATTTCCTGAAAGAAGCTTTCCAACCAAGAATACTGTCTTGAAAACTGTAAATAAATACATTCATACCTTCAACATACATTTTTACAACTATTATTCATCTTATTATTACTCATACAGCTAATTTTAATGTTACCTAACATTTTAAGAAAAACTTTTTTCTCTACCTAATACAAAAAAAAATTAAATTATTTACATTCACTGTAAAGTTTTTAACATTTAAAGTTGGGTTTACATTTAATGGACCAAACGGTATAAGCGCAACTCTTAAAAATTTACAATTGTTGCGACAAATGAGGTTCCAGGATTTCAAGAATATTTTTAATACATGTATAGAGCAATATTTACCTGCAAAAAAAATCATCAAAGTCTTTCTAATTTGAATACAAAATTTAAGCGGAGGAAGAAGACATGAATGTTGGTAATGCTCAATTTTCTAATATCATTATGGTTACGCCGATTACAAATGACACTGTAGAGAACTTGACAATAAGCTTACAAATTTTTTAATCAAACTAACGCATAAAACTCATTGTTAATAGAACCGAAACGTTTGCGTAGTAGTCCTATAAAGCAGGGCTCAATATAACATCATCATGAATTTTGCATTTAACTTCGCTAACATGAACCTGAAGTGCCTACAAATCAGGGCCTTCAGCGACCGTCCATCCAATGTTTACTTTTCCTGAATAGCGGGACCCGCTCTGAGGACTTGGTAATATCGGATATTGATCTGTTTGCCTTGGGGAATGGTGCAGGCAAATTTTGCGTACCCTGCTTCTGCCCCCTCCTCCTCTACCCTTTGTGTACCCTGTTTCTGCTCCCCTCCTCCTCCTCTACCCTTTGTGTACCCGCTTCTGTCCCCCTCCTCATCTACCCTTTGTGTACCCTGCTTCTGTTCTCCCCATCTACCGTTTCTACCCTCCTGTATGGAGACGCCATCCTTCTCGTGACTTGTTTGACAAAATTTGGGAAAAACTGATCGCAAAACGTTTTTTTAGGACTAACATCGCAATCAAAAGCTACCATGTATGAGTATCTCTCCTTTGACAAACAAACTAATCAAGACACGTATTATCAGGGCTAATATCACAATCAATAGCCTCTATGCACGAGTATCTCTTCAGAGGTAAACAATACACAAAATCCACACCGTATAGAATCAGTTCATCCAGTAGCATGCTTACATTCTCTGTTTCATCACTTCGCTTTAACTTCCTATTGTTTATTTTTCCTTTACTTTACTTCCGTCTCATTTTTCCAATGCCTTTCTGTTTTAGCCTTCTTTTTTTAGTCGCTTGATTATATCTTCGTTAATTTCCATTCCTTAATTCCACATTATCAAAGCGTTTAGAATTTAACAGAATCTACCTCTCCACTTCTTGTTCGACTTTCAAGAAGCATGCGATCTCATGCACGAAATAATGTTATTGTAACTTCGGTGTAACTATTCACGAATTATGAAAAACATCACCAAATTGGGATTCTCTTCTAACAAATTTATTTATTTCATTTCAAACGCCATTGATATAGCTGCTAATTTTTCATGTCTTAAAGTAGCGTTGGTGTAAGTTGTAAGCGCCTTTCGCAGTCCTGTACACCTCGCAAATAGCGAGAAAAATACCGTGTTCCACTTCAGCCAGTTTCCAATCAATGAAAAAGCATAAATAAAACACATCAGATTAACGTGCCGCCCTCGTGCAAAAAAGAAAACTGAAATAAGAGAGAGGAAAAAGGAGCAGTGATGAATTACGTTAGAAGAGAACCCCTGATTACATTTCTCAATTAACTCAGATGATTCGCAATGCAAGCGCATGACTGCCACAAAGAGATTTGATGTCAAAATCCCTAGAAATCTCTTTTGAAACACACAATATTGTAAAATAATTAATCGCTAGAAATCTCTTTTGAAACATACAATGTTGTAAAATCATCAATCACTAGAAATCTCTTTTGAAACATACAATATTGTAAAATAATTAGGCCAGTGTCACGAATTAATTGTATTACATGAGCTTCGTTAATTGAGTGCGTTTACACTTAAAACAAGCAATGACTTTTTTGCTGAGGCTTTATGAAATGTAATCAATACCAGGGGAATTCTCAAGTAAACTTCAAGTGTCCAGAAAACGAGTTCACGGTATAAAAACTTACTAATATCAAAACTTTTTTATAACCTTTGGCCGAAATTTTAAAATTGACGGCATTTCATGTTTTGCATTTATTGACTCCTAAATTTTTTCTTTATTAAAGAAATCTTTTGTTCTGATTTAGCTTTATTTAATCTGACCAGGAGTAAAAAATGCTTAATAAATCATAAAAACCAATCCATTGCTAGCTTACCAGCCATTTCACACCCACTCGGAACTTTACACACAAATAAATTCAAACAATCAGCAGAAATTAACACCAGAGGCTTCAAAAAAGTTTTAAAAAGACTATATCTTCTTCTAAAGCCGAATGCTTATTTATCAAGATGATCACTTCTCCATTCTTACAGAGAGCTCAAGTTTCTCCTACATCCTACAGAAAAAATCTACAGAATTTATAATCTTCCAATTGAACTCATTAATCACACGAAGGAGTTCTCATCAGGTCTGACGGCGTTTTCAAGAATGCGTTGGAGTTTTTCGACTAAAGAGAGCAATTAGCAAGTTTCTTCGGTGCAATTTTCCAAGATAATGGTGTTCACTTCGCGGAAGAGTGCCCAAATTATGGAGAGACAGGCTCTACCTACAGAGCAGGAGCAACTTTTGCCGTAGTTATGACAGAATTATGGAAATCGCTGAATGAGAAAAACTTGGGCGTCAGATAATTCAGTGTTTTTAATTTCTGAATCTTAGAGTTAGAATTCAGAGCTTCCTGTAAAAGCACAGTTGAACATGCAAAAATGAAATTGAAAGAAATTATGATTAAATTAAAAATGATTTTTCAGTTAATGAAAACGAAACTACAAATATTCTATCCATTTTCAAAGTCAAATTCAAATTACCGAAGACTTCATGGAGATTTTTGGATTAAAAACTTTATTCTACGATCATTAGTCAAAACTTTCTGCTCTCTTGAGTCCCAAAACTTCCTTAATATAATGAAAAAAGATCTAAAATAAACAAATTCTAGAAAGCAAACCTTCACGTGTTCATACTTACTAAATGAATAATTTTATATTTATGATATAATATGCCTGTCAAACATAACGATATCTTATGGGTTTATTTTCAGAGTTTATTTGTTGCTTTCTATTCGCACGCTGAGCATCAGAGAACGTCGGGTAATTCGATCATCTTTCCGGTGTATTGGCGAGTAGATGAGCTGGGGGTCGATGTCGCCGCATGAATGGCGGGATAACTTTTCCTGATCTCACTCTCTGAAATGCTGCGTCTGCACATCGAAATGAAATATGAGGTGCTCAAAATGTTCTAACATGAGATTTTTATCAGAAAGACGTATTACATGAATCTTTCAGACAGCCTACGTTCACTCTCTGAACACATGAAATACAGTTCCGATGTCTTGCTTTATGCGTTCACGATGGCTATGTGTTCAAGTCAATATGTGATTTTTTAATCAGACTGTATTAGAATCGAGTCAGCTTCTGTTTTTTAGGGTTGCTAATTCAGGAGCGGGTTTGAAATCAATGAACCAATTATTGGGTTTAGATATCATAATTATTTACAACAAAGTGAGGAGGATTCTCCTCCAGGTTCTTCCTTTCATTACACTACGAGCTTGTAAGAAAATTTTGTAGAATTAGGAACTCTGTAATTTTCTTTATAGGAAGTATTGAGTCCTTCACATCATTTATACACGGGTCTTAATGAAATGCATGTCTGTTGTCGAAAGAAAATGGAAGACGGAATGTTAAACTCAGAAAAATTTGCTAAATATCCTTCGTACATTCACTAAAATGGTTCCTTGTATTTCCATTATCATAGATAAATTTGTAAAACCAATAATCGAAAGTTTTCATCCTAGACCACCACCTTAGGACGAGAAATTTTTCTTTGATCATTTTTTGTAGAAAAAACGAGTTTATAGACTCTGACTGACAAGAAGGACTGAAAGGCTCATTCTGCTAACAGCAAATCTTCAAGAAAGCTAAGTTTAGCTCTTGCCTTTGTTTATGTGCATTTATAGAGTTGCGTCACGTCATTACATGAGCATTCTAGCTTTCTTCTGTATGAAAGCAAGCCACACGAAAACGAACGATTATCTTGGATTACGATCTTCTCTGTCTCTGTCATCGATGAAAGTTTTTGAAAACGAGCCGTACGAGATACTCGTCAATGTAGAGTTTTTTTGACTGCTGAGAAGCGCAGATTCTTGTATCTGACGCCACGTTTACAACTTGCTACGTTTACAACTTGCTTACAACTCTTACAACTTCAAACAAGTCAGAAAGTTATGGGGAGATTTTTAAGTACTTGTACAAGAAAACGATCAGTGATTGGAGTCAAAGGACTTTAATAAAGTTTCAATTCCCTGTCGAGAATTTCATGCTCAAGTTTATGTTGTCTGTCAACAACAAAATACAATCTATATTGAAATAACACAATCTGCGAAAGTGTGGGATAATTAAAAAAAGCTGGAAAAGCAGGCTCTGCCGTTTAGCGTCAATTTTGCGCACGTTTGATAACTGATTTGAAATTGAATACTGAAATTTTCATCAGAAGAGACGAGAGACAGCTCGAAGTAAGACGTGAACAGAAAAAAAACGAAATTTACTTCAGAATCTTGGAGTAAAAACTGGTCTGAGGTGAATTTTCCACGAGTAGAATACGAAAGAGTTAGTCCTTAAAATGCAGAATCTTTTGAGAAGGAAATAGCGATGACATCATGACAAATAAAAAAATTCTAGAGTTAACATACTCCTGCACACTAAGGTAACTCTGCCCGTGTCACTTTGGAATTTAAAATAATTTCGGTTTATGAACTTATTTTCTCGGATTACGTAATGCATGTCATAGAAAACGTGAAAAAATGCCTAAAAAGGAAAAATTCTTGCCGATGCCTCTTATATCCAGTAAGGATCTGTTCTTTCCGTCCATCAGAGATAATTTATTTTTACACTGATTATTTTATGCTTGACGAGATGTCAAGAAGCAACGCCATGGAATATTTTAAATCATCTACAAACATTACTTTCTTTTGCCTTTAATATTTGTGACAAAAACAATAAATGCCTTACTTTAGAAATCACGACCCGCGAGCATTTGTGTTTGGAATGATTGAATTTTGAAGTTTATTTAGCAACCGGCTAATTACAGCAAGAATATCGATATATATGTGTACGGATTTATCTGTGTACATAATTAGTATATAAAATGCGTTGAACAAGCAATTAAAGCAGAATAATGATAAAGAAATCCCATTAATAAAATTATTGGAAATTTAAAGAAACACAGTACGCATTTTAAATAATAACAGGTATTTTCACATGCTGTTGGAACATTTTTAAGTATGTTGAGCCTAATATAGTTCGTGGATCAATTGGCAGATAATTTGAAAAAAATGCGCACTGCCATCAAATGGCCTACACAAAATTATACAATTAAATCGATACACTCATCAGGTCACGAGGCACAGATTCACTAAGGTTGACTAAAAACGCAAAATGTTTTCTCTCGACGCCTGTTACAGTAAATTTCAAAATCACAATTACAGTTGGAAATTCAGTCCAAAAACACTTGCTAATTCAAAAATTATTCAGAGAGCAAACCTCGTAACTCAATGCGGCGTTTATCTCCAGTGTTCAACTGCCCGGCCGAGCAAAGCTGTAAGTCACCTCAGTGCAGGCCGAGCTGAGGACGTGGCTCAAACGAATACAAAACTAAAGACAAACCGTGGCGAAGTTGGCAGTAATTCCGCTGGTTTATGACAGCCAGGAAGTCGTAGGACCTGCTGATTCCAGTAGTTTATCGAACAAAGAGTACGTAAGGTGCAGGTTAGATTTTACTGAAGGGCTTTTGGAATTCAGAGGGCTTCTGAGAGAAAATATCTGTGACCAGAGAGGAATGAAACTGACAAATCTTAAATGATAGCACTGATTGATGCTCACATTTCAAAATTCATCCCTCTTCGGAGAAGACAAAAGCTTTTTGTGGCGATATGAGACAGAACCCAAGCGATTTTTTTTAATATTTAATGATGCTAAAACTTTGAAGCTTATTGCCCTGCTGAGAAACGAGGATATGTGTTGAAAATGTCGACGTGCTAACCGGTTTTTAATGTTGATACGTAAAGATCCTCACACTCTGATTTTCGAAGAGCTTTTAAGATGAGGTATTTTTATCAAAAACAGAAGCTAACCGATCTTTCATAAAGATATTTATAATAACTTACGTTTACATCGCAGCAATATGTCACGTGAATTTATTCTTTGTCACCTTCGATTTAAAAAAGCAGAAACTTTACTCGGAGATAAATAATAAAGAAGTTATTTACTAAATCATGCTAAAATTAAAAAAATGGTCTTCCCGTATTGAAGCAAGTTTTAAGTAATTATTGTTCCTTTAAAACTAAAACCATTGTTATGCAAGTTATTTTATGCCAGAATAAAGTGTGTGTTCAACTAATTGCTTACGCGAACGTGTCGAACATTTCATAATAGATTGCGCTTCCTACGCACCTACAATGTGTGTTCTAAAATTTTTGCCACATTTTAATTCTGCTCGTAGATGCATTCATGCAGATCATTCCTTTTGTAATCGATTCCTTGCAATTCTTGCAGTGTAATCTCGAATATCAATTTTTTCGAAGTTAATGATCTTTTCGAAAGCAACTGTCATTATTTTTCCGACACACGAGTCGCAACATTAAATTTACCTGGTAGCACCGATAAAATGACGAACATCTCTTTTCAATCAAACAGATTACGACAATCGTGTCTCTTGTTAGTTTTAAACTTGTAAACAAAATCCGTTGAAAGAGTTTCTCAAAAAAAATTCTAACGCTATTTTTGATTATGCGAATTTGTACTCCCATGTAGTGGGCTTCATACTTTTTTCTTTATTTTTTATAATACTTTTACAAGTTTAAAAAATAAGCGTGAAAACGGAACCATTTTTTTATTGCATCGTTTCTTGATTCCTGATCTTCCATTTTCCCGTAGCTAAATACGAAACTGAAAAATATTTCTTTTTCAATGCGAAATAAAATGAATTTGGCTCTTTGGGCAATGTAAGATACGATCTGCACAGACTAGCGTTTCACCGTTATAAAAAAAGCATTCATGGAATTTATAGCTGCCTTACTCTCCTTAATTAATGGGTTTCTTGTTGCATTTAGTCAATAAACACTGTTCAATAAAATATCAACTTTCTTTCAATGAAAAATAGGATATTATACCGACATTATAAAGAAAATAGAATACAGAGTTCTTCAAAGGAAGAGAATGAAATGCACTGCAAACAGGCATCTTAAACGCTATTTTGGTTTGAAATAAATTTTTTCAAAAATTAAATAACTTTATTTGTCGTATTATGAACAATAACATAATTATAAAAGATTTCTTAAAATATCCGATAGTAGAACCTGTATGTAGATTTCTCTGAGTGCTGAATTGGTGCACTCATTAATCCCGTTCCCCGCAATACTGTAATTTCCCATTTAGATTGAATGCCTGAAACACCGAAGAGAATTTATAGATATCCTAAGTAATCACCTTAAGCTCAGTGGAGTATGTATGGAAACATTATGCTCCCGTTATGTATTCCACTTTCATTTGTCCACGAGATTTGGCTGCAGAAATAGAATTGGAAGGCAGCTACTGTCTGTTCAAGGAATGAAGATTTTAAATTTGAAGCTGCCGTGTGGTACACCGAAACGATTTAATTTTTCAGAAGCTTTTATTTTCTGAAAATTATATTACCTGAATCTCTGTTATCGGCCATATGGGATGTTACACTCGTGAATCAGAGTAGCATGAAGCTGAAGTTCTTAATTTCCAGCAAAATTTTCCTTGCTATTTTACTTATCGCTGCTTGGGATTTGGCGTAGTTCAACGTCTTTCGTGTATGCGTATCTCAATGTTTGTCGCATTTATCATACATGACAAACTGATCATATCGTATTCGCAACCCAATTTATTCCACCGTGTGTGACGTTGATTTGCATTATCAATGCACTTGATAAAAATAAAGAGTAATTTCAAATTTTCGAAGACAAAGGAACTCCTTCAAAATTTTCCTCGTCTTGATTTTCATTCACTAATTCCTTTTTCTTGATTTTTGAGTTGAGTATTTAACTCTCGTCATGAGATTTACGGGGATCAATATAAAACTATAGTTTAGATGAAGAAATTTCAAATGATTCAAAATGGTATTTGTTGGAGAGCATATCGTACATTCACTTTGTATTATCGTGAAAATGCATGCATAGTTGAAACACTTATGATTCCTTCATTGCTGCCCAGCCAAAAGATTGTTTCAACAGCCATTTGTAAAAATTCAACGCCCAAAGCTAAATTTGACCAGTTTCAAGGCTCCTAGAGTAATACTTGCCGATAAATGTTTAAACTCTGATGACAAAATTTATAATGAGAGTATTCTCGACTAACGAACACACATTTCAAATCAGTTTCCTATAAGTTAATCGTCTCTTTGATCCGAGACTTCCGTAAAGGTCCGTTGGTCCAGAAGGACTGTTTTGGGAGACCTCGTTTGATGCGTGATTGCCTCATCAGGCCCTAATTCCTTGCATTATTGGCGCTAATTATTCGTGCTTCGTTGTGAGGGCTAATCGATAGCCGATATCGCGGTGCAACACAGGGGGGGCAACCCGCAACCCGTCTGGCGGAATGTTCGTAATGAAAGACCTAGAAATTCCAACGTTGTGGCTGTGAAGTTTTTGGTTCAGCCCTATAATTCAAACGCTGTGGGCTTGAAGTTTTCTAGTTCAGCCCTATAATTCAAACGCTGTGGGCTTGAAGTTTTTAGTCCAGCCAAATAAAGTTTTAGATCATTGTGGTCCAGTTTCCACACGATATCAATTGAATGAAACTTAAAACACTGTAACTTATAAATGCGATTTTAAAATACGTGTCATGAATTTTGTTCAGTAGAGAAAATTCAACAAGCATCATAACACCAAGATTTCACATGGTCAAAATGAGATAAAATTCAACATTACGATGAAATAGCAAATGTAGACTATCGAGTAGCGCCGCCGAAGTATCAAGAAGATGGGACAGGAAAATAATCAAAATGGAATATTAACTACAAATATTAATGACCTAATAACTAAAGTCCTTTGAGACTAGCAAGGGTTTCTTCCGCAATCACATTATTCAGAATTTCATTTTGGTCCCAATTAAACTTATGCTCCCTTTGTAACAACCTGGAAGGCCTTCTGAAATATTTTATACTAATTTTAATCTCTCAAATAACCTGCAATAGTCGCGACTGCAACAAATGGGAAAGAACACAACAACATCACGTAAATTCAACTAAACATAAATTAAGAAGAAGTGTTTATTGGCTGTAGTAAGTAACACGACTAGTAGTTTTCTCCGTTCATAGTCATAAGGCTGAGAGATTATCCATCACATATTTAAATTTAATTTTTACGGGATCTTCCCCTTTCAAGTATCAAAACTTGATAATATTGGAGACAAATCGCAGATCAGAGTTTTTAATTCTAATTAATGAGTAAGTAACTTTCGAAACACTTTGAGTTATTTTGATGTGTTTTTTTGTCCATCGCATAGACTGCTGAAATAGCTACCGTTAATATCTCTAACAAATGCAATTTTTTAGCCGTCAACAACAAAAATATCTTTGCAATCTTATCAAATTAGAATCTTCTTGAAGCGCAGTGCAATTTTCTATCTTACATTGCATGAGGCTTCATGGGCATTCAAATACTTGGTATGAGGTTGCGGGAAAATTCTAAAATGAATCTACTTCTATTCCATCCGCGAAATACTGTCCAAACGCCAGATATTTCACTTGTAAACCATTTAAACTCATCCACCCAAGTCAGTGAGAGGAGACGTCAATCTCTGTTGATAGCTGAATTTAGAAGCTAAACGCATCGCACCATCAAAGTGTAATGAGCGATCATTGGAATCTCGTTATCGGATATTAGGTAGCAAACTAACTCGGTAACGATGACCGAACTCATTATGAACATAATTGCGAAACGTGGAACATGTAGGGCAGGATGGGATAATTAGACTTTAATTTTATTAACATCGAAACTCGGCTGTCTATAAGACATTAACGGAAAATTTGTACCTACAAATAACAATCAAAAAGACTAGGGGCTACATTCGGAGGAAATTTCACAGTGACATCAACGCTGAACGGTTTACGCTAAGAAATGAAGAAGGAAAGCATGGGAACTTCACGAAGCCGTATACACAATCGATTTTCGGTTCTGGATGCCTCTAATTCGTTAACCGCGAACGAGAAATTTAGTTTCGACGCCGACAAGCCAATGGATCAGTGGTTGGTCATGAATAAATTTAGCCTCGATATCAGCGAGGGAACCACTTTCCATTTGAAGTCGACACGCCGACCAGGGCGCTGTTCCCTCGAGACAATTTTATTGCGCAGCTAAGCGGTCGGCAACAGCGAGGGTCGAGTACTGCTCAAATTGCCCCAAATTTCCTGCCACCAAGAACACGTTGTAGCGCAGTGAAGAGTGAATTTCTCGTGGAATTTCGGACACAAGTATGACAGGAAAAATATCCGCCGGGATTGGCTTCGGGACAGAGAAGAGGATTTTTCGTTTCTGCGATTTTCGAGTGAAAGAAGTAAATTCTCATCCACCGAAAGGTTTTGAAGCGCAGTTCTTGTTGGAACAATGGTGTGTGAATAAGGAATGATTCTAAAGAATGAAATTTCATGTACAAAAAATTACATTCATTTTAGTCACCGTTAGTATAAAGTACATTTCCAAAGCGACTTCACAATTCTATTGAAATTGCAGTTCAATTTATAACCATGCTTTTTAAGAATATTAATGTTCTTACATGTGAAGTAGGAAAACAGTTTCTAGAAATGATACTCTCGAGTTTCTCTTTCTAGTTTTTCAAGCAGAGAAGCATAATATTCTTACTGTTTTCAACACGAACCACAAAAATCAGAAAAAAATTCATATCGTCGCACATGGTCATAAATAGCGAAATTGTGAATTTCTCTAACGCCTTGATAGAAAATGTAACTTATGTTAAAACTGAGAATCTGCAAATGGGGCACTGTTGATGGTATTTTTTACTTTTAATGCTCGTTCAACCCTACTTTTACAAAGTAAAAGGTTTTACATCTGGCATGAGCAAAAATTTGTCACAAAAACTTTTCAAATTATAGGCCGCTTTCAAATAAAGTTGTAATTTGTGATACAATATGGGGCAAACCGTTAATATAAGGAATTTATAAACATAGAAACACATAAAAATTTACCTTGCACCAAAAAATATCAGTAATTTGAACATTAGAACAATATTTCAAGTAAAATTATCAAAAAAAATTAATTGAAACAAATTTTCTTTCAGTCTTTCTGAAGCTTAAAATGTGTGCGTTATAATGTTGGTGTACATACTTGTATTCTTTAACACAAATTAAATCAAATCTTAAGGTCTACAAAAGTGCACTCTAAATGTAATTGGAATTTCATTAATTCATATTTCTTAAAACCCTCCGATGTTAGTTTAATTCCAATTTTACGCTTAGGACCCCATGCTTTCATTAAAACTCAGCCATGGAGTTCCGCTCACATGACTTCAACGATCTCTGTCTTAGATGGTTAAAAACTTTCCATTATCTTTAATATCTTTGACATTCAAACATTTTATAGCTACGCACAAAATTTTTCTCCTTCGATTAGTAGTAATTATATAATGGGAATGCATTGAAAGTTAATGATTCTAGGATAAAACATCGGAATAGATTTTTTGATGGACTACTTCCGCAGATTTACACAGGATAAATGACAACCATTTGCTGCAGCTTTCATCTAAGGGATCAATGAAACCTCGTGCTGAGTGATGCAGTTACCCATTTTCTCGCTCATCAATAAATGATACTTTCTGTTTTTCTACTTTTTGAATTGATTGTAAAATTTAGTTCGCTACAGAATGGTGACTTAGAATGGGAGTGAGTAATAATATTGAATAGCACATGATTTCACTGGTTATTAAAATCTTCCAACTTACCCAATTATAATTACTGATAGGGTATTTTGCTCGATGATAGAAGTAATTTTTCGATGACCATCAGCCGCACTGATTAAAATAAATTTATTCAACTTATCAAAGGTAATTATGTTGAATGTTCACTGAGCGTGAGAGAAATTTTCCCTGCACAATCAATCACAATGAACAGATCATGGCCATGATTTTAATTCCGCAAAAAATCAATTTTCCCAACCACCAAAGTATTTCAGCAAAATCACAGCACTGATATTTTCAAGCACTGCAGTGGGATGAAGTCGTTAATATTTAATTGAATTCAAGCGATCTAATTCTCTTTCTATCAACAGCGCTGTTCAAGATGCAAAAGATTTTTCAAATAGGCTAGTTAGGCAAATACATAGTGTCCGTTGGCTCAGACGATCCCTCTGTGTACATAATGAAACTGTGTTCCAATATCTTGACAGCTACAGTACTTTCTATGGATTCTTTTATAAAAATTATAGAACATTTGAACACCAGGAAGCCTAAGTTTCCTTACATTCCTCTTTTTTGCATCAGTGCCCATAAATAGCAAAATGTCTATTTCAGCATAAATGTAAATACATCTTTACTTTAAATGAAAATAATTTTCAACAAGCAAGGGCTCAAATTTAAATATAAACAGGTTCATCCAGCAGACACTGAATGCCAGGATACTGTAACGCGCGTTCCAAGCCAGCCAGAGCGTTCCAAGTTTCAATTACGCATTCCAAGTTTCAATTACGCGTTCCAAGTTTCAATTACGCCTTCCAAGTTTCAATTACGCATTCCAAGTTTCAATTACGCGTTCCAAGTTTCAATTACGCGTTCCAAGTTTCAATTACGCATTCCAAGTTTCAATTACGCATTCCAAGTTTCAATTACGCCTTCCAAGTTTCAATTACGCCTTCCAAGTTTCAATTACGCATTCCAAGTTTCAATTACGCATTCCAAGTTTCAATTACGCATTCCAAGTTTCAATTACGCGTTCCAAGTTTCAATTACGCGTTCCAAGTTTCAATTACGCATTCCAAGTTTCAATTACGCATTCCAAGTTTCAATCACGCATTCCAAGTTTCAATTACGCGTTCCAAGTTTCAATTACGCGTTCCAAGTTTCAATTACGCGTTCCAAGTTTCGATTACGCGTTTCTAGTTTCAATTAAATACAAACTTATGAACAACATTAAATGCTGAGTTTTAAGGAAGAGCAATTTCAGTTTGTGCGTACAGGTGCAAGACTTGCTTAATGAGAGTTAATTAATTAAATTTTTACTGAAGCCTGTCATGTTATCGTCAATGATGTGGTCAATAAATATCAATTCTTAAATACTATTTCTCCTTGAAATGATTTTCATGGCATCGTCCTCAATCTAATGAAAACATGATCACCATTTTCTGTTTAATTTCTTTGAACCGTTCGCCTTCGAGTAAAACACGAAATTTTTCCCTCTGAGAGGAGTGTGATAGAAGCCTTGCTAAACCAGTACGTTGTAGACCCAAGTCCCCATATTAATAGATTTTCAAAGCATTCATAGAATATTTAACGAGCGAAAAAAAACATCCAACCGTGAACGTGTGTCGAAAATCAAATCTAACGAAGAAGATATTTCACGAGATTCGAGTGAAGGAAATATCGAAGCTCACGCAGATTTGAAGTTTCGAGAGCACAATCACTACACAAGGATTAATTTTTTCTAAAGGAATTTATTAATGTTCGGTGAACGGCAGACTTTGTTAACTATTCGTCAGTCAGAATATAAATATTTTCTTTTCAGCTTCCCAGAATTCAGAAATATTTTTGCCCGTTGACAAAGAGTGACTGTAACTCCCTGAGCGTGAATGTGCTCCAGGTTTAGAATCCACAGAGTTTGAACTGGTCAAGAAGCTTTACAGAAGCTCTCAACGGAGCTCGAGAGGCAAAAATCCGATAGCAATCATTGCAGTCCCAAGGTCTGGATTTATTTATAGCAGATTGTGGCGGTTCAGGAAACGAAGTCTTTGTTCGGGCAAAATAAATTTCCTCTCTAGTGCTAGCGAGAAAGAGAGCCATGCTCCCTCACCATTACGGTCTGGACGTGGACGTTCCCGTCACCGCCCCAGAACTGCGGTCAAATGCCTTGATGTGATAACTTTCTCAAGAACAAGCGAAGCCGACGAGAAAAATTGATTCAAGGAACTTTATGAAGTAAATGCGATATTAAAAATGTCTTTATTTTAAAATACTCAATTTCTCTCGCTTTTTACAGGTGAAGATTAAAGCTGCACCAGAAGCTGTTGTATAAATCATCATACTAAGGCAGAATCATGAGCCGAATTGCATTATGAATTGAAGATGTTTTCTTTTTGTGAATAAAAAAACCCTGCCAATTACTGAATCTTTCTCATGTAATTTTGAATTGGGAAGTAGCACAACTTTTTCTGGGGTATAGAATGACGCAAACAAAACAGCACATTTCGATTGTTTGTGAATGTGCATGTAAGAAACTACCTCAAGAATTTCAGTAATAACCTCTTAGGTTCAATCAAATTTTTCAGCACCAGTTTTGAATTTTTCCTGCAAAATTATTCCGCTGATAAGTCTCGGGAATTAATTTCATTATTCCGAGGAAAAACGATATAATGATTGAAAGCGTTAAAATGCCTTGCTAACAATTTAAACTACGATCCGTGAAACTAGAAGCTTCATTCAATAATGCTAAAAACATGTGGGCCAAAAGTTGTTTGAAAATTTTTATCGTTTGCGATGCAGTTTTTATATTTTTCACTAGAATTACCGGGAAAAATGTAATCGGAGGAAAATACAAATTTTGATTGTGAGGTAGAAATTTATAATCAGCATGCATAAATATTTCATATTATAAATATTGCTTAATCTGTAAATGGAGCTGTCAGCGCAAATAGTCAGTCACCTACAAGCTAACATACAGGCTTAATGACCAGAGAAAACTCTACGGATTCTGCAACTGACATTTAAATATCTGTTTTGTTTCCGAAAATTTGACGATTCCGATTTGAATCTGTGTCTAGTGTGTAGACGGGAAGGAATCTCCTACATATATTAATTTTAATTATTAATCGTTGATTACAACCTACGTTTAATTTGCTTATCATGATTTTGTTTTCAAATTCAAATTATCCATTGTACTTATCATCAATGATGACAATGAAGAACCTTTGGAAAAAAATATTTTGAAGCAACATTTATTGTCGTTCACAATTGCGTTACCGCTAAAATATCCCTTCAATTCAGTATAGAAGTTTGATAATTTGCTGAAATTTGTAAACAAATTATATTACCATTTATGCTGCAAATTGTCACGTAAATCCAACACGTATCACATGAAAATGATTGACAATGACTAAGGTTGACGACTGTCTGTAGTTCATTTTTGTTATGATTTTGACATACACTTCAGCCGTCGTTTTCCAAGAATTTTGAGAAAAAATTATGCACGTGAAGGCGCTGTTTTCTATTTATCTTACTCTCATAAAAAAAACAGTTTCTCATGGATAAAAAATTCCATAAAAACTTGACATATAATCTATGAAAGTTCCAGGTTTGGTCGTGATCCAGTAAGTGATAAAGAAAAATGTTAATGAGGCTATAAGTTTTGCTTCCATGGTCAGCATCAGACCACCATTAGCGTTTGTAAAGAAAATCACTACCAAATATGTTTTGATTGGGGCTGTTGTTGTATTTTCCTGGTCTTGGTCAAAAAAATCCAAACCATCTGGCGCCTTTGGAGATGTATAAATCTAAATGAAATTCTCTTGAAACTCTACGGATTTTCAAACGAGTATTTAAGTACCTTAACATCGCACACTGTGCGTGAATTTATTGTATAAAAATCTCAAAGAAAGCGCAGATGTTTTCGTCAAACAATTACATCCATTTTATTGCTCCTATTCAGTCGCAAAAAAATGTATCACTTTTTCTAGAGAACGCGGTTGAACAAAGTGAAAAAATTTATTTAGCTTACAATTTTCATTCAAATCTTTTTCACTATTCTGGCTAAATAAATCTCATAAAGCTCTGTATTACGTATCTATTTGAAGTCTCATTTAATACACAAGTGGAGGGGTCATTTTATTCATATGTGAACGTCTACCAAATCATAGGAAATATTGTGGCTCACTGAATTATTTCGAAGAGGACATGCATGAATACTGTTTGAGATTACCATCTATAAAAGTGCTGCACGTAGACCTGAAAGCAAACGTTTGCAAAAAATGCAATAATTTCACTAACGTTATGTTTGTTCTCAACAAGTTAACAAAAACTCGGTATAGAAACCATTTATCCCTGCAGAAAAAATCCACTGCTACTTCGAGTTAGAGAAGGACCCTATGAGTGTTTCTAAGTCATTGCATTAGTGAAACTTTTTCTGCACAAACGTTTCTATTTAGCAGGCTGTGAGCCCATCTCATCATTGCAGCCATTACTTCAATGAGGGGCAGCTGATGATGACCGTTACGAGATAATCAGACAACATTTGCGGCTCTATGTTCCCTCTCGCTAACTCGCTCGCTTCCAGTTCAGCGTCAGAGGTCGTAGTGGGAGGTCGGCGCCACTGCGAGTCGTGCCGAGGACTGGACGCACTCGGCAGAGAACATTTCGTTGTGTTCAGTGTACCAGAAAGAGAAAATAGGCCATTTCGACTGAAAAATGGGCTTCTAAGAAACCCCAGACAACACCAGATGTCACGCAGAAAAAAATAAATGGAGCTCGGATAATTAAGAAAATAAAAATGAGCTTTGGAAGTTTGGAGAAACTAGTCTCTGGTTCGAGCGTGTGTTCTGTTTCTTCCGCGCAGGAAGGATGCGAGTTTTAACTTATAATATTACATTTTCTTTAATTTTAATTTTAAAATATGCGCAAAATGAACGAATCTCAATTTTCCTAAATTACTTCACATCAAAAATATTTAATAAATAATACGTTGTATTAAGGTGAGAGTAGATTTATACAGGTACATTAGTTTAAAAATTCTGCTCAAGTAAAAAATGTCGGTGATTAAGTGCTAAATGAGCTCACTGAATACATAAATATTCTCATCGGCAGTCATGAAGAATAACTATTTCCTAAAATGATCATTTCCGAAGGGATGCATTTTTTGCTCATACATGCAGTATGAAGTTTGTAGAAATTATTTGTGTTTATCTTATGAAAAATTATATGACTAGTAGGTACTTCATGAAATTTTTTATCGACTTTCCATCTTTTAGATGCTGATCGAAAATTAGGACAGGTATGCCTCAAAATTATTTTTCACAGTCAGGCAGAATTTTTTATTTGTATATTATATTTCAAATTTTCAATTCAGGTACACAAAATCCAACATTCACACACACCCACACACACACAAAAGTCTTTGGCACAAAGTTCGTCATGAGAACAGTCGCTATGATATATTTTTCTCACCTACGAGATTTACCTTCATTAAATTGTAGAGCTTTTACGATATTTGCCGAAGTTTTTTTGGTAAATTCACGTTTAGCTTTTTGTATTGTATTGTATTGCCTGATCTCAGTTTTACTTAGACTTTATTTCTAGTAAATTATTGCACAATCACGATTTATATACCCATGAGAGAAGTGAAACCAAGGTTTAATATGAGCCTTCGTCATTTTGTACATCATGTTGTCGTTCTGAGTGACGCACTACGGGATATTTCTTTTTCGCATCTACTTACAAGATTATGAATCTATATTTATTGCACGGAACTATTGTGTATTTTAAAAAAATTCACAACATTGTTTGTTAAAATACTCTAAAGAATTAAATAAAAAGGCAAAATAAATTATCTCAATGCAGCTCGTAGTTTATTACCTGGTGACATAGGCAATGATACGCAAGGTAATTTATAAATTTCAGGGCTAATGCGAGTTTAACAATTAGGTTAAATACGAGACTATATACGCGTCTATATACGAGATTAGAGATAGAATTAGAGACAAGGATGAATACAATGGTAAATACGTAGTTAAACAGCAGATTTGATTTTTAGGTAAACTCAAAGTTAAATACGAGGTTAACCATGAGAATTAATCATATCTTGATTACGAGGTTAAACATGAGAATTAATCATGGTCAAATACAAGGTTAAACATGAGAATTATTGATAAGGTAGATGAGAGGTTAAACGGATAAACATGAGAGTTAATCATAAGTTAAATGTGAGGTTAATCATGAGAATTAATCACAGGTTAAATATGAGGTTGAATTAAACGTTAAATACGGAAATATGCGAGGTTTACCACGCGAGCAAGATGCGCTTGAACCTTGACTGAGGTCTGCTGAGACCGGCACGCCTGCATGCTGCTTCTGTGCTGTCGGCTCGTGGCGCTTGTGTGTTGTTGAGTTGTGTGGGGTAGTATTGTGTCGTGTGCTCGGGTCTCGTTGCACAATCTCACAGACAGTATATAATCTCAGAAGCGTTAGCTGCACGATCTCAGAAGCGTTTGCCGCACGAGATCAGAAGCGTTAGCTGCACGATCTCAGAAGCGTTTGCCGCAAGATCTCAGAAGCGCTTGCCGCACGATCTCAGAAGCGTTTGCCGCACGATATCAGAAGCGCTTGCCGCACGATCTCAGAAGCGTTTGCCGCAAGATCTCAGAAGCGCTTGCCGCACGATATCAGAAGCGCTTGCCGCACGATCTCAGAAGCGCTTGCCGCACGATCTCAGAAGCGTTTGCTGCACGATCTCAAAAGCGGTTGCTGCACGATCTCAGAAGCGCTTGCCGCACGATCTCAGAAGCGCTTGCCGCACGATCTCAGAAGCGTTTGCCGCACGATATCAGAAGCGCTTGCCGCACGATCTCAGAAGCGTTTGCCGCACGATATCAGAAGCGGTTGCTACACGATCTCAGAAGCGTTTGCTACACGATCTCAGAAGTGTTCGCTACTCTTTCTCCCAAGCACCTTAGAATCTGAAGATCACTTCGCTCACCATTTCCCGATCATCACACAGTTTCGTTATTACCGAAAAATCTCACCATCGCTCAATAAACAGTCTCATATTTATAAACACCATTTTACGATCACCCCACAATTTCCTCGCCGCCGCTTACAAATCAAACTCATTGTCATTTACGACCCAAAATAATAACATTTACCGCCAAAAGATACGATCACGGACCAGACAATTCCATAGTTGCATTCTGCAGGAAATCTCTATCACTTACGCACAGTCACGCTGTCACTAATAAAGCGCTTTCATAATCACTTGCTTCACATTCTCTCGATAGCATTCTATACAGTCTCACAATCCCCACATCATCCTACAATCAATTACCATGCAATCTTAAAATCGCTCGCTACACAATCTTCCAACCACTTATCATACAATCCCATAATTCCTTGTCACGCAATCTCACAATGTCAACTCAATTTTTCCTTCACCACACACCCTTACTATCAAATGCTCCTCAATCCCAGAATCACCCCACAATTATCACAATCACCCCACAACCTCGCAATCCTTATTGCACAATCCAATCCTCGCTCGCTGTACAATGTAAAAGTCACTTAGCACATAACCTCAAAATAACAACATAATCTCACCATCACCAAACAATCTTACAGTTGTCAAACAATCTCACAATTACTTACCACAAAATCTCACCATCGCCAAGCAATCTCCCTATTACCAAATAATCTCATAATCAGCATACATTCTAAAAATCCTTTCTCGCGCCATCTCACAATCATCACACAATCTCACCATCACTTGCCTCACAAAAATGTGGCCTATCCACCAAAAAACCTGGCCACATTTTACCGCCTGAACTTTGCTCTCAAGTTTGCTGGTGCGATCTGCCTCCCGTACCTGCCGGTCTTACTCTTCTTTAAGGACTTCTGTCGAAAGTCATTCCAGCACGAATAAAAAGTACTTAAATACTCCTTAGAGCTTCCTTCGTAAATTAAAAACAAGTGAGTTCTTTCCTGAGATGATTCAGCTGTCAGAGGAAAATCGTGTTCTGAATGCTCTCTTATCTTCAAAGCTCCCATACAGTTTTCTTCAACAGCAAGGAACCAAAATGATCTCTTACTCATCATCAAGGAGTTTTTACTCACTCTGTTATAGATGAAATGTTTTTCACATGACGCAAATCTTCAGGTGTTTTGAATAATACTGCAATATATCACAGTAAATTGCGATACTGCAATATTGCAATTTGAACCACATGTTGAACATTTGAAAAATGAAATAATAGTTAGCAAATTGAACGTGTTGAAATGATATTATGGATGAACGCTGCAAAAACTGGATTCATATTCCAATGATGCAACAAGAATCCCATGTGAATGATAATACTGCAGTACAGCACTATTAGTTGTGCGAATACTAATGAGTCGCACGTCGTAAAGTGTACTTCTGTTGTTTTAGATGATGGTTTTCAATTAAGATCTATGGCTCTACAATGTAGACATGTAGACTGAGTTTTAGAGATGTAGACTGAATTTAAATCTCTAAAACAGTTTCTAAATGATGTTTTAATTGAGTGTCATTCCTTCCTTAAGTTTCTCATGTTTTCTGTGCGGATAAAATCGAAATTCACTTCAATAAATATCAATAAATTACTTTTACTAAACTAAAACTATGCAACCATTTTGCAGTATTCATTTACCTACGATAATTTAGAGCAGGGACTCCAAACTTTACAGCTTTGGGGCCATACTGATGATCTTAGTAACTTCCAAGGGCCAAAAACGTATTAAATTTTCCTGGCATTATCTATAATATCTAGAGCAGTTGTCACAGCAACAATAACAAAATAAGCCACCAGCGGTTGCGGGCATTAGCTGTCGCGGATTTGGCCCGCGGGCCGTAGTTTTATCATCACTAAAGGATGATTATAGAAATGGAGAGACCGAACAAGAAAACAAGCAAGAAGCGAGCAACCAGCAGTGAACACGTATCTGTAATGACTGTGGATCAGACTGCACAAAATCACGGTTGTAAAATTTTTGCAGAAGGATATATGTAAGGTCCCGAGCTAAAGGTTGGGTAAGCATTATTTTTGTTCAAATACAGTAGATGTTTTTTTTAGTTACGGAGACTCTATTAAGGTTCGCTGTTGTCCTGTTTTACAGCACCTACTACTTTCTTCTTCAACTTTTACCTCGTTTCGTAAATTTCTTCCTCAACTTTGTGGGGGAAATCTCAAGTCATATTTTTCATTTTCAAATTAACGAAATAAATATTGTTCAATATTTCATTCTTTTCTACGCTCTGCCCTATCAAGCATTTTGCTTTTGACCAACTGTTTACCTAACGACGTTCTGTAATTAAAACTTTGCTCATCCTTGGTTTTAAGTGAAACTACGAAGATTATTTCTTAAGCGTTGCTTGGTTCCCTCTAACTCTATTACACGAAGCCTTTCTTCCAGTTTCGAGAAGTGAAACAAATTACCGCAAGATATAGTGCGGTGTACTATATCTTTTTCCGAAATTTCAATGCAGACAGCACGCGTTCTGCGAAAAACGCCGCTGATCCACAAACCTATTTGACTTCTCAGAAGAAGTCAACAAAATCTTCGACAGCATGAAAGCCACCGAGCTCATATATTTTGACTTTCTGAAAGCCTTCGGTAAAGTGCCACATGAAAAACCTAAGGCCAAAGTGGAAGCCCATGGTATTCTGGGAAACTACTCTCGTCGGGGACGCAACTGACTCGGTGGTTGCACTCAAAGTGTAGCTCTTCATGAGCAATATAGTGACTGGACACAATAACTTCAGGGATTTCCCAAGGCTGCGATTCAGATCCGCTACTCTCCATCACCTACTTGAACGACTTTGACTTTGAAATCCTCAAAAAAATTAACAAATTTGAGAATGACATGAAACTTTGTAACAGAACATTCGCCGAGAAAGACAGAATTGATGTTCAAACAGACCTGAACCGTTTTCTCCAATTGATCAAAATCCGGCAAACGAGCTTCAACATCGACAAGTGCTCAATAATGCGCATTGTGAGTTGTGATCAACACTTCCTACATAGTATGAAAGATACTCCTATTGCATCATTGACAATCAAAGAGATCATTGCATCATTATCCCCAACGATGTCCAGCATGGCAAACGAGTAGAAAAAAACGTCAATAATAAAAGTAGGTTTCTTGGCTTCACAGCAATAAACTTTGATAACAAGTCAAAAAATATTATACTAACCTTTTGTAAGACACTTGTCCGACCATATCTAGGATACGCAGTGCAGTTACAATATGACGAGATATCAACAAAATGCAGAGGATGCAGCGTACTGCCACGAAAATAATTTCAGAAGTCAGTAACCTTCGCTACGAGCGACGTCTCTCACCGACTGAACTCATTTCTCCTGAACAAAGAAGGTTGGGAGGTCAATTAATAAAGACATACTAATATCTTGATTTCTTAATGATGTTACCCAAAAAGGCCTTTCCTCGATTTTTTTGCCTTGATTTTTTTATTTAAAATTATCGAAATCCGGGACCAATTTTTAGAAAATGTTTTTGCTCGCACGATAACTACGTTCAGAGTTCATCATGGCCATTACTGGGTTGGCAATCCTCAATTAATGTGAAGCATGAGCGTTAACCGGAGTTGCTGATGGGAAAAGACTTCACGCGTGGTACAGTTGGTATCATCACGAACCGCGTTTCTTTACACGATGTAAATACGATTCCATTGGTGATGCCTCATTGAATAGTAGCATCAGCGCAGTAAAAAAAAAGTGGGGATCACGGTTCTAATTTTACCAATAAGGCGAAAAAAATTCAAACCATGGAACCACAATATGTTTAACGGTTGAATTTTCCGATATTGTGTGAAAATGAGTGAGTGCATGGTAATGTGCGTGAAAATTGGTGACTGTAAATGTGGTTGTCTGGTGCCTGTGCTTGATTGGTGTCTGACGGCACCGGGCTTGAGGACAACTGCCACTCGTCTCGTTTTTGTCGCCGTATTCTATATTGCTCTAATTTATTCCCCGTAGCAATTTAATTAAGGCAGTATTTTCGAGAGACGATCGTGTAATCGTAACCTCTTCCTTATTTCAGGAAAATGCTCGTATACAGAGTTCGATGAAATAATATTGAGCGTAAAAATACTTGAATAATAGTAATTATTCAACAGTGTTATTTTAATTTAGTGAGAGCAATTCTCAACCTAAAATATTCAAATTCAGGATTGAAAAAATTCCAATCAATTTTGAAAACATACATGATTTAAACTGAACGCGTGAAGTGTCAATATCGGAAATAGTTTCGATAATTTTGAGACCTTCAGCATGCTGTTTTCAAAGGACACATATAAAGCAGTTGGAAGTAGAAGCTCCAATCTAATCACGACCACAACAGCTCCATTGCTTCCGTTCATTATCTTAGCACTTCTGCAGAGCGCTTCGTTCGTGTACCTCCTGCAGCAGCAAAACTCCAGCAACGCGCGCCACTCTGCCGACCACCGCAAACTTGCAAATGAACTAAAATGGATCAGAGAACAATTTGAACAATCATATCTGAAAGCAGAGCATTCACTCTCAACAGTGCATCCCGTCGATCAAGTCGTGTACAAGGACCCGGAGCACCAATCAACACGGAGAAAACATCTTGAACAGGCAACGCTCGATGCTAATTGGGCGAGTGAAGGTCGAGAGCCTCAAGACGTGGACATGTTAGGAGTGAATACGCAAAGCTCTGTGATCTCTGTTGGTCCCCGCAGAGAGCCTCATTATGAAACAAGTGGATTTTTGACGACCAAGGACGGAGAAAATGATTCAAAGAATTTCAGTTCAGCTGCGATGTCGAAGCATTTCAAGGCAGGAACAGGAATAATCAGAGGAATTGCTCGTGAAGATCAGCAACCTGAGCGCAGAGCTAAAACTTTGCTCGATCTTGAAACAGCGTGGCATATCAGAAAGGGAACGAACAACGCACACCAACCATTTACGGAAATCAAAAATGAGAGTGAAAAGAAAATTGAAAATTTCGACTTAGAAGACGCGCGACGAGGACGAGGACGTCGATCGAATGACTACGAAAGGAACCAAAATTTGGTGGACACGTCGATGTCTCGGAGCCGCCGCTCGCTGTCGCACTCCAACCACCTTGAGCGAGCGTTGATGGCAGAAGCCCTGGCCGGCGGAGGGGCCGCGTACTCCGCCCCTCACTCCTCCCACGCCACCCGCCCCTGGCTGGCTCTCACTGCCTTCAGCAACATCCCCGTGAGTCCAGTTAATGCGCGTAAATAGTAAGTTAATTTCCAGTGAGCATCTTTCCAGCAATATCCCGGTGAGTTTACTTAATGTTTGTAAATTGCAAGTTTGTTACTAACGAACATCTTTTCAGTAACACCTTAGTGAGTTTAGCTAATAGTAACTTAATACATGTAGAGTAAGTAACTTCCCAGCGAACATCTTTTGAGCAGCATTCCAGTGATTTTAGTTAATGTTCGTAAATAGCAGGTGATTCTCCACTGCACACCTTTACAGCTATTTCCCAGTGAGTTTAGTTAATGTACGTAAATAGTAAACTACTTTCCAGAGAACATCTTTTCAGCAACATCCCATTTTTGAGTTTAACTAATGTATGTAAATAGTGAGCTTACTATCCAGCGCACATATTTTCAAAAACATCCCGGTGATTTTAGTTAAGGTTTGCAAATAGCAAGCTACTTTACACGCATGTCTTTTCAGTAACATCACCTTGCGTTAGCTTTAAACCGTTTCCTCCGAAAGGTTAAACTGAAGTTCAATATTTAATTCAAGTTTAAAGTCAATCAATTGATGTAAGCAATTTTGAAGATAACAAAGATTAACTGGATCATGTTTTCATTTAGTTTCGAAAAAGTACAAGGTAGGGCAAACCAAATACGTGCGTTTTAAAACGTTATTGGGAAAAGCAAAGCAATACTTACAGAATTTTTTTTTATTTATTCGAATCATTATACAATGTCATGTGTGTGCTCACTTTTCAAGGTGTCATCACTTTTGAAGATGTCATCAGGAAGATGGTGGTGACCACACACATCTTACCATCACCACCACAGCCGTTCTAAGCGCCTTTCAAAACTCGGGCATTTGATTTGCCCCACGCTGTATTTGTAAAAAATGAGTTTAAGACTACTGGTCAGTGAGCAGCATGATGAAAACTCCCTCAGGGACCAAATATGGATCACGTCACAATCAAAGTGTTAAGCAATTGGAAGAATGGTTGTAAATTAGAAAATTAGTATTAGTTAGCAACTTGTCCCCAACATGAGCCACCGGTGGCCACGGAGGGGATTTTCGTAATGGGGCTGACCTACCAGTATTCACAAACAGAATATTTACAAATCCTTAATTTAAGCTACATGAAGGCTCGATCAAGTTAATGTTTGCTATTAACAAAATTTCTTACTGCAATTGACCTACAATTTGAGTTAAATTTTGAACTTTAGTTTAACCAATTACAGTCAAAGTCTTAATAACCCATTTAGCGTGAGAATTTATCCCGTGTTACTAGTAACGATACAAAATTCTGCCCAAGACGAAAAACTAAGGATTTGGAATTGTAACACTTTCAACTGATAGTTCATAGAGGGATTCAGTTTGAAATTACTTATAATTTAAATTTACGATTGCAGTGTTTTGCAAAGACAAAAGCGATTCGAAAGCTCTTCGAGCAACCCTAAACATTCTCTGAAATGCAAGAAAATAAAACTTATTTTTGCATTGTGGATGCTATGATCATTACAATAAGCACCGTATACACTGTAAAGTTAATAAACGTGCCCTGCGCGGTACGACTAATTCTATTGTTTTGTGCAGTACCCATGACATTCTAAAATATCTATATAATTTTTATTGAAAATTATGAAGAGAAATCTTGTTTGCTTGAACCCTCTCCAATATGTCTAAGTGTGCAAATAAGAGAACATTTTCCTCAAAACTTAACATTGTTAATGCATTGAGGGAGCAGCTTGTAAATGTTTCAAATTATACATTACAAATCGTTAACACTAGTGACTTACCTCATGAGATTTCAGTAAGATTTTTCCATCTGCACAGGTGCCTTGACCATCAGAGTGTGACACTCGACCCCATTTCAGGGAACGTCTGTGGCCAAAGAAAATTGTAATGAAGAGTCAAAACTCAGAAGTTGAACCAACTACACTCCGACACTTTCTGATCACCGTCGCAATCGACACACTCGCCAATGTTCAAAAGTTCACCATCTATCCAAGATTTCAAAAAATGCAAGGAAGCGAATTTATTGAGGGGCAGATTTAAATTCAAACCGCAGTCTGGATTTGAATTTTAATAATTATGAATGTTAATAACTTCAAAATGTCGTACGTCAAATCTCGGAGGCAAATTCATAGAACTATTTTAACGAGCATTAACTCGTATTCAGCCGCTGGTCGCGGCAGCTAAAGTTTGTCTTCATCGTCAACTTTGGAGCGAAATTCTCTTGGTAGAACAAACTAAACTATCAAGTTCACGTGAGGGTGAGAGATTCTGTTCGCGAAGAGACTAGACACAAGATGAAAGCAAGAAGAGTATGATCAGATAAATGACTTGAAGGTCAAAAAATTGCGCAGGAACCAGTAAATTGCATATATTTTCGAACGAAGCCTTTCTTCATTTCCTCCATCTGTTCTTTAGTTTTTTATAACATTGTTTTACTACACTCATTCAAATCATGCCTGCTTGCTTCTTGTTTTGTGAGAGTGACTTTCAATTACAGTATATTCCAGTTATGTCTTTTTCTTTCTCATTCATTCCCTCATTTTTCTGCTTTTTTAATCATTTGAATACTACTTTTTGTTATTGTTTGCATCTAATATCCATTAATTTTTTTTTCTTCCTTCATTCCATCATTGTTCAATTTGTCTTTTTCTCTTGTTATCATTTTTCTGTTCATTTTGTGAGCTACATAATTGTAGCCTTTCTTTCTTCATTCTCTTTTGCTTTCCTTCATTTTCCCTGTTTTTTTTTGTTTTACACGTTTTTGCACTTATTCTTCTTCTCATTCTATTAATTTTTCCTTGGAGGTATCCTCTCCAATTTTCTTTTTTGTGCTCCTCAGGGAGATGCAAGTATCGTCCCCTTAAAAATTAGCGCTCCCAAGAGGAGACGAGAGGTCCTGTGATGAAGGTTAGGTAGGCCTTCCTTTACTGAAGTAGAATTGTTTTTTGCTTTGTTACGGACCATCTTTTTTCGGTTCACTACTGTCCTGTTTTTCAGCACCATTAACTTTCTTTATCATCTTTTATTTTGTTTCATTTATTTCTTTAGCTACTTACTTATGCTTAGGCACTGTTTCTGTGCCTAGGGGTCTTATGAGATAACTCACCTTATGCATAGATTCCACTTTCACTAAATTCCATATTGAATGGGTTTCATCCATACACTCTTTGGAACGCCTTTGCTACGGTAAGGGAGGCTTAATACTTTGGTTGCGATGCGAGCCACCGGTGGAACACGAAGGGAATTTCCATAACGTTGCTGACCGGCCAGTAGTCACAATGTCAGTTTCCACATTTACGAGTGCTTTATCAAAGTTTAATGAAGGCACGATCCAGTCAATATTGGTTTTTTCAAAATTGATTTCTACCGTTGACTTTAAATTTGAGTTGAATATCTAACTTCAGTTTAACTAATCCATGTCAAATGTTAAACTAACTTATCCAAACCCCAAAACAGCATTTGTTATCAATTCCACTTATCTAATCTCTAGCGCGAGAACTTACCATTTCTTTAAAAGTGCCAACTGCTTACTGTCAAGAGTACTTTAACGAATCAAAGACTATCTCATCAAAATGTATTTCTAAATATATTCGAATTCACATCAACTTTTTCAAGCCCTTACCTCCATCAGATGCTCACCTACTCCAAATTGTAAGACGAGTCCAGCATTAAAATCAATTTGCCACTTGAAAATAAAAAGTTTTTATCTTCCTTTTTAAAATGCCATTTCAATGGAATCAAATAACATATGTTCCTGCTAGTGCTGTTTATTTTATCTTTCATTTGTCAACACTTTACACAGGCCTACAAAATTCGATTGAGGTATTCAAACTTGTAATGGAATGATGTAATTTGATATTAACAGCTCAAAAATGAAAGGCCAGATTAAAAACAGCTTACTAAGAATTTAAATTGCTTTTCTTCAGAAGTTGAACAACGGGAAAGAAGCAATGCGCATTTCAGTTATGGGCAATGAAAAAAAGAATTCAATTTACCAAATGTAATACATTTTTAACTGAACGTTAACGGACATATCTTCAATGAATTTGAAGAAGAAAAACCGTGGAGTTATATGTTAATAAATTCAAGTTCTTCGTAGAAGAAAAGCATAGAATGTGCGTTACAAACTAAAGACATGAATGCTCGCTGTGTTTTTCCGATTATCTTTACGGTAAATCTCAAACTATTTTGCTGTCAAACTATTTTGCGTTAACGTTTTTTTTTTGAGAATATTTTCCCATAAAATTAATACTTCGATCACTACCAATATCAATTTACAGTATTGATATTTACTTGACATCGTCCACTAACACAACACGGTGAGGCGCTCAGTCTGCATCACAAAACAGACTGCTCACTGCTCACCATGTTCGGAAAGCCCCGTTATGTGAGGGAACAAACACCTATCAACCAATTTTGTCCCTATTTTTAGAGAAGGAAATTCTCTACCACGTGCCTCGACTCAGAGCTCTTACGTGAGCAACAACTCTTTTAATTTATTGAGTTCACTCAATTTATTTTTATTGCGCTCATTTCTGCTCTGCACGGAATCATCAAAAGTTTTATTGAGAAATAGAAGTTAAAATTTTAATTGATTCAATGGAATAATTTCTATTGGTTCAATTAAGAAATGAATGAAGCCGAAATGAACTCCAAAAAGATCATGTGAGGTAAGCAAACTAAAAATTCAGAAAATGATCGGCAAGCTGCAGTTTAATTTTCGAATTGTAAACAATTAGTGAAAGTTCTCTTCTTCAGTTCATTTGAGAAGCCAGTACGAGCTCAGTCAAATCGGAGAGGAATTGAATGGAGTTCTCATCTGCACCCTTAGAAGAGCTGCTGCGATACGTAAAAGAATTTAGATGAAAACAAGTTGAAGAATTAAAAACTCCTCATGGAGTTATATTTTACCGTACAATAGCTAATTGTATTTGAAAAATATATTTAACCAGTATTTCCGTTCAGTTATGGTGATTATCACGAAAATTCACATCCTGTGAGTTTTGTACAAATACCTTACATGATTTATCTGGAGAGGCAAGTTATATTTTGATTAACTGGCAAGAGATATTTGCTTCAAATACGTTTACATGAGCAAAAACTTTCAGCGTTTATGTTGGTACAAGCCTTTATGCCAGCAATAAACATTGTGCTAAGTTTTGATAATCGGAAAGTAAAATGAAAAAATAAATACAGAAACGGAGAATTTCTGTAGCTTGAACAGTTAACTGGCCAATTCAATAGGGACGAAAAAGGGAAAAAGAGACAAACCAGACCTAAAAACTACACCCACAGAAGGCTCCCACTAATAAATTTACTGATTCTTTTGTCATTAGCTATAGCGACCACTATGATGAACTATTTCCGATAAGATAATCATTGGAATAAGCTGTCAGTGTATCTTTTAGCTGTCAGCGTATCTTTTCTAAAGGAGCTCCGTTCAAAAGTCCAAAAATACGTTGCTCTGATATTATCCTTCTCAAATTGTTGGCAGTGACAAAACATCTCGCATACATCCGTATTCCCTTAACTCTGTACTAAATGATGCCTTCATCCTTCTTCTCTTTGGAACGTCTTTGTTGGGATTAGAAAGGTTAAACTGAATAAAAAAAAATTCTTATGGTAAAATATCCCAATTTATACTTTTTTCAGCCCCTGTGATTCGATAAGATAGGATATTATATCCATGACAACCCAACGCCATAGTAAGGGAAAAATCGAGGCCGAACATCAAAACAATTAAAGTTTATCTTCTACAGCAGTCATTACCTCACCGAATAGGGCAAACTGAACCTTTTCAGTATCGCCATTTAAACATTAACGTTTCCCTTGTTAAGACATAATTGTAGCAACTAAACCTATTCACTATCGCCACATTAACGATAATTACCCTTGGTTAGACCTAACGTCATAAACGTTAACTACTTTTGATGAGACTCAGTATTAACAATTGATAAAATACCCCAGAGCCAAAATTAACTGCGCTGATATGTCAGGGTGCATAAGTCCACGGAGCCTTATCGTTTGTATAACTAATGAAGTAGTGACCGCTGTTAAGCGAAGATTATCCTCAGTAATGATAGCCATCATTTATTTATATTTATCAATAAACCTAAAGGCACATCTGTGTAATTTTTTGGTCTGTGGCCATGAAAGCATAGAAGCCCTTGATGAGCGTATCTGTCATACGGGTTGCCCTGCCTCATAAGTATAAATATTGTATGTAAATTGCAACTAAAATGAGAAGGACAAAATAGCCGTATGTGCATAAATGAAAGATAAATGTAGGGATTATTGGAGAGGTAGATTCAAAATAACAAAAATAGTGAGAGGGTTAATAAATGAATGAATCAAAGAAGGATTAACGCAGGGATTATTGGAGAGGCCTGTGTCATATATACGCTCATCACACACTTTCTATCGTTGAATAGATTATCAGGAAATAATGTTTTTACATTCTAATAACACCAGTTCATATCGTTTACGCTTTGTATCGATATTTTCAAATCTCGACATTTCTTGGGGATCTGCGAGCCTATATATTAAACATAGCAATAATAACCACTACCATCAGAGTAAAAATAAGTTTTGTTGAAGTACGAGTGACCTTCAAAATATTCAGAACAACACTTTGCGTGTCCATTCCTAAATTAGCCTAAATTAAGGCTAATTTAGCAAATTTGTAACACAAAATGCATCTCACTTGTGGGGACAGTCTCAAACAACAAACAATTGGATTAAAAAAGCTGTGGCATTATTTTAAAGTTAATTAGTAGCTCCGTTGATTATGATTTAACGCTTCGACATTCACCAATTTTTTATGTTATGTTAAGGTGAAACTACTTGTAAATGACATGTGTACTGCATTGAGCAATTTCTACCCTGAATTTATCAGCTGTGACATGATGCAAGGCTGTGGCGTTTAAAGGGAAATGTTTCCTTCACAATATCCGTGTGGCAGTTGCTGTCTCCTGCTTGCATTGGGTCCATGATGGCACTCACATTCTCCGTACTGCGGATTTTTTCTTCTGTGTAGGGTCATTTCGTGCTCAAGGACTTCCCGTCCGTCTAAAATGTCAAGAATGAACTCTCAGCCCTCGTAAATTGACGGAAAGTTTAATCGTCTCTCCGGACATACACTTTCAGAAGCGCCGGAAATCCAGCCATTAGGCAAGCTCTCTCCGAGATCTCATCGAAACTACGGGTGCTGAAATTCAGAGTGAAAATACGAGAGCAGTTGAGCTCCGTAGCCAGGATACAAGGAAAGCTTGCATCTGACTCAGTCAATCTCACCGAACTGACGTCGATAGAAACTTTACGAAGATTGAGCACCGAGGTCATATTGCTTTGAACGGTTCCATTGCCACTCAGATTTATTGGGATAAATGTCTTACTATGTAGTGTACCCTCACAGTCATGTATGACTACTTTTTAATTCAGGATTATAATTTATTATGGAAAAGCTTTTTTGAGCCAAAATATTTAAACTCATATTTTTTCAATTCTTGCATTATTGAGTTGAGGTAACGTTGTATGATTTACAAACCAATATACATGAATTTCAATTCATGAAGATTAACGTCATTATGTAGTGTTCAGGTATCCAAAATACGGCCTGGGAGTAGAGACGCGCTAAAAGACAAAACGGACGTATTAGAGATTTCGTAAAAGTTCTGTATGGAAGCCAATTTTTCATAAGAAACCTATATTGATTAAATGCACTCGTTCTTTGCGGAGAAGAAAGCCAGTGAGCAACATTTGAAAAATCTTGTATCTTATAGGATTTTAAGAATTAAGAGTAACAGTTCAAACGCTTATTTTCAAGAACAGAACCAGCAGCTTGGGAAAAAAAGAATCTCGTTTCCCGATGTGTGTAACAAAGGTAAGCAGCGCCCAATTTAGCAATATTCTGAGGCTTCCGATTTTTCCACAGACCTCAAGCAGTTTCAATTAGCGCACAGCAGTGTCCTCTGCAGTTAAAATATTTTATTCATCAAATTCCGATAAAAACATTCTCAAAGACCGGAGGACTTCTTAGCTGAAGGTTAGTTTTTTGAAACAATGCTATAACAAAATGCATCTCACTTGTGGGGACAGTCTCAAACAACAAACAATTGGATTAAAAAAGCTGTGGCATTATTTTAAAGTTAATTAGTAGCTCCGTTGATTATGATTTAACGCTTCGACATTCACCAATTTTTTATGTTATGTTAAGGTGAAACTACTTGTAAATGACATGTGTACTGCATTGAGCAATTTCTACCCTGAATTTATCAGCTGTGACATGATGCAAGGCTGTGGCGTTTAAAGTGAAATGTTTCCTTCACAATATCCGTGTGGCAGTTGCTGTCTCACGCTGAAAAGCAATGGGTGTTAACTGCCATCATCAAAGAACTCGGTGATAACAGTTTAGATTCGTACTGTGTAAAGAGCCACGAAAACTTGTGAGATGCCAGCTAGCAGCTTATCGAAACGGGTGTATCTTACTTAACTGTTAATATGTCAGTACAATTTAATCTTTTATCAGCGAGTATGTAATTACCATGAATATTAAATTTCTATTCAAGAGGCTCCAAGAGCCGGGTCGAGGTTTTTAAGACGCAAAACGAGACTGCTTTCAAGTAAGAGAAAAATATTTAAAGGAATCAGACCCACTTTTAAAGGACTACATGCTCCCCAAGCAAAGATGGTTCAAATTTTATTAGTAAACGCTAACCCAAGTAAAGTTAATATAAGCAATTTAAACGTTAACGCAGGTCTGGTAAGAGCCTCTAGCATGTTTAATTAGATTAATTTGAGTTAAATATCACCCCAATAAAACGTAATAAAATTTACATCTGCAAAACAGAAAATGAAGAACAGAAATTACTTTAGTCTAAACAGCTTCAAAATTTCTCTCTCCCGCCACAAATGACTCGAACGGAAAAAAACTTCTTCTTCCTCAGAACCGCAAGCAGAAGCACGGACGATTTTCAAAAGATCTGCCATACTAATACAAACGCAGAATTTTGGCCGACAACGCACCGGACTCGTTCGTGCAAGTGGCGAACAAAGAGGAGAATTATGGTAGCATCTTTCTGTAAAAGTTGTTTTTAAAATGAATGACTTTAATAATATACTTGGGAATATCAATGTGTACTATACAAAGTACAACCCTACATTGTTTGCTTATTATTTGCATGTGAGTGATTCGAACATAAAGCGTCTAGGTAAATAATTCCTTCCTTCCGGTTTTTTAGGGATGGGAAATGTCTCTTGGTAGAACATGTTTATATTTTAATAGAAGATAGTGAAAATCTAAAATCACTACCGTGCTCTCTAAAGATGGCATTGAAATATGGTGATCTGAAATTTTATTTCATTTGCTAATTTGAATTTATTTTCTAATTCTAGTTATTCAAAGTCAATCTTTACTTCATTCAATCAATCTTTGCTTCTATTTTCCGTTGTGTTTTCTCGAATAATAAGTGAGCTTGGTTTGGTCGCATTCTAAACAGTAGTTCGAGTGAACATCATAGTCTTTCGGATGTGTTTGATCTCAAAACGAACGAAGTTGTGCCTGAAATGAGTTATTTATAAGTTAGCTTGTATTTATAAGTTAGCTTGTATTGAGTTGCACGAGCCATCGACACGCTGCAGGAACTACGTCTGCCATATTTTCTAGAGATGCCTTACAGAAATTTGGTTTTACTTACAAATAAATTAACGGAAGAGAATTAATCTTGTGCGTCCATTTCATGATCCGAATGCATTATATCATTATACGAGTTATAAAGAAGCTTTAAGTGTAAATATACACCCACACAAAACACATATGCGGGTGTTCGCAGTCCCTCGAGGTATTCCCTCAAGTCCCTGGGATAATAATCACTAAATCTCAATATTATTGAGGAGTAAAATTGAAGCCCAATCGACCATTTCTTCTCGCTGACGTGAGTGAAATTAAATCAGTATTCATTTGTAGACATGTTCGTGTGATGAATTCCACTTCTCACTAATTAATTCGTCAAAATCTGTACGCAATTTTTCTAAACTTAGTAGTTTAGCTTCGCATATCTGTCTAGTGTGCTATTGTTCCTCACCTCCCAACCATTCGCTAATATTTTCTTGCGTTAACTTCGATTTTTTCTTCTCACATGTTTCGCGTCCCGATGAAAGATAAAAATTGCCATTTCGAAGGTCTTGTTTCAGAGAGACAAAAATAAAGAAAGGGTCCAGCATTATCATCAAACTTCTATGTGCAAAAATAAAGCAATAACATTATTTTACATCTTCACACTATTGATCAAATCCCACAACTGCACACAGTTGCTCTTTGATGCAACACACGTCTTCCAAGTTGAATGTCATCAACAAATTTCCTTCCGCTCACCTGGCAGCGTCACTCAGAGACCTTGCGTCAACTGTACAAGATTTTTCTAGAATTCACTGTGAAGCTTTCGCTGTGCGAACAACAAATCCATCAGGTAATTGGTTCTGGAAGAACAACGACGCTTTCTGCTTCTTCAAAGGCGGCTTCAGAAGTTCAAAAGGAAAAAAGTCTCATACATTCACGCTGTGACGTTTTCTTGACGGGAAACTGCAACAAAAATATATCTTTTCTTAGAATAACGCAAAATTTATTTACTTAAACTTTTTAAATTCAATTCGCCGGACCTCCTCCATAAAATCCTCGACATCAAAGCAGTCTTTGCAGTGTCTGCCCATCCGTTGATCAAAATCAAAAGAAAAATTGCAGTAGGCATCTTGAATACACGACCGTGAATGTTTGTTATAGTGAATTGGATGTTTATTCATACTAAAGGTTGAGTTAAAACACATTTACTGCGTAATAGCTCACCGGTGGGTCATGCTCAAGTTTTTCCTGCTGCAAAATGGACCCAGATTATGTTTGGTATTTATAATATTTCTAACAACTTGTCGATTTAAATTTGAGTTGAATACTGAACTTCACTTTAACCCATCGCTGGCAGTGTGCTAGGCGTGCAGCTGGCTCGTTGCTGGGACTGCTTCAGCTCATCACAAGATGTTCGAAGGACAATGATTATTGAGGCAAGCTATTGAATATTATTTTTCATTATTAGTGAGAAAAATTCCAACAATTCCTTTTAGCCTTTATTGAATATCCCTTCATTCTACAAATTCATGACACTCAAACTTAAATTTAATGTTTATTATCAGATAAGATTATTCCACTTTTCACGCCCGGCAGTCAACCCTCATTTTCCCAGCTTGCGTGAGGTTTCTTTTCATATTTCTAATAAAAGTTTCGAGGTATAGACATCACAGAACTTCGGTACGTCATTTTATTTTCCAGTGCCGATGATTTCGTGCTCCACGGCGTGATTTTTTTTTCCTTAACTGTTACGCTATTGTGACGCGCCCAAGGAATTTTCTTTGAGTTTTCAAGAAGAGGAGCTGAGGTGTGATGGTGGTGAGGTGTGATGGTGATGAGGTGTGATGGTGGTGAAGTGTGATGGTGGTGAGGTGTGATGGTGGTGAGGTGTGATGGTGGTGAGGTGTGATGGTGGTGAGGTGTGATGGTGGTGAGGTGTGATGGTGGTGAGGTGTGATGGTGGTGAGGTGTGATGGTGGTGAGGTGTGATGGTAGTGAGGTGTGATGGTGGTGAGGTGTGATGGCGGTGAGGTGGTGAGGTATAACGCCATGCAGCAGTGACAGGAATTCTCTAAAATTACACACTCAAAAGTTTAGAAAATGATGAATTATATTTAATGAGTTGCTCAAACTTTATTGAGTTGTTGAACTGTTGAACAGCCCTCCCGGGATTCCTCGAACCGGTTATATATGAAGAAGCTTTTATTATTTGTATTCAAATTATACAAATTTGCAGTTTTTATTTGCAAGCAAGGAACAAATGTAGATGTTAGTGAAGTTGTTTTGGATAATTTCCTCACCACGACTGCCCTCCAAATTTTGGTGTTATTGGCCGACGTCTAAAGGTCAACTAAATTTTCAAATGGGATAGCATCTTCAACTAAAGTTTAAAAGACACGCTTCTTGCATTTCAGTGAAATGAAAGGCAACTTCACGATTCAATCATTCGCAAATCTGCTCGGAATGTTGCTGCATGTTGTTGCACGGTCAGCTACTTCCAACAATGTTATTTTGGGAATTCCTCTGCATCATACTTCGGAACTTTGATCTCCATCCATACTGCAAACGAGGTAGCACATTTCTTCGTAGAAATTTTGCCCCCTTTCTACTTGTATTATTTCGCTACTCGTACCACAGCTTCACTTTAGTTTTAGTACTAATGGAATTACGAAATCGAAACAAGTTGATGTCTTTCAAAATCTGAAAATAGATTCAAACTCCAAATCATTAGATCATTCCAAGTGATATTGCAACAAAAATTTTTACTCACGAAATTCTATTCTTCAAACGAAAAGAACTCGAAGAGAATTGCTAGAGGTAAATCTCTTTACTGCTTAGTTTTCTGTGCGTCTCTTTCCACCTGTTCCACATAGCCAAGTCGCCAGCTCAACTCATTAGCATACTTTTACGCATACTTTGTACTTCATGTCGATGGATAAATATCTCATGAATCAGAGCATCGAACTAAATATACAATTGCACCATTTAGGAGATTGACCTGCATTCCAAAATGGAATCATGCTCCGAAAACTAAGATGCAGGATTTGTGTGAGTCTTTGAAGTTCAATGGGACTCAAATATTATTCCATCGCTTTTTTGTTGTCCGCACAGCAATTTCCTCTTACTTTTTGAGCATCAAATCCAGTATCAAATGAACAAAATCGAAGCTCCAATTATGATGCAAAATAAATCCTGGTTCTTATGCTCCCCCAAATCTTATTTTATTTCCCTTTTTAGCACTTTGCTTTAACGATTCCTTTGGTCGCAATAATCTTTTTTGCGATTGGCTCCTCGCTGCCCTCGTAAGCTCCCCTCGTCTCTAATTCGAGTGCCTGCCACTCTGACTGACTTCCTTTCATCGAGAACGCTCATCTGCAATACTTCATTACCTTCCTCAAAGGTTTTCCTGAGCTGCAATATTTTCCGTCTCATTTCGTAAATCTCAACATGATCAGTGCCGAGCAGGACAAACCTTTCATGTCCTGTACGCTCTAGGAAAAGCAATTTCGACTCACATTCAAGAAAAACAGAAATATGTTTACGAAATTGCACTGTGATTAAACCTGAATTGAGAGCCGAGCACCACAGAAACAGATCCGCATAATTCCCTAACTGCATAGTTTATTGCAGTGGCAGGTTTATTTGCAGGCAGCTTATGCTGTCTAATTGCTAAATGGTGCGTGACTCAGGGTAATTGAGTTCAGGTGTATATGACCTGAGGTTGTTGCAGATTGTCGGACTTGATTTGCTAATCTTTTTGATTAGCAGATTTAAGGGAGTAGCTTTGTTCACTTACCGGTCGTTTCTTGTATTATACAATGACTGGTTAAAAACAACGACACCAAATATTAAAAGCTATACAGTGATGAAGTTCGTACATGAAAAAGATTTCAGTATATTTCTCTAGAATCAATTCACACCCAGAATTTAGAAGAAAATTCTTATGACTAGTGAATGATTCACGTCTATTAAACTCATTCATAAAATCTAATCTTACTCACTAACACCAGCATTCAAATCCAAATTATTTCATTCAACGAATGTTCCAAACCTATTCATAGAATGTAACCATTCCCCTCAGTTGCCCTCATGCTCCTCGTACGATCAACCCCTACCACCACACTCTCTCTCTCTCAGGCAAATTATGACCTTATAAATATCATCTTCAAGAGCACATTTCGCTGAGCCAGTGCCTAGCTGCCTCAACCAAAGTCTCCTTTTGTTAGGAATTCTCCTCTTGTGTGTTTCCATCAGAAGGCTTTGGGCAGTTCCGTTCTGCTTGCTTGCTTTGCTAGTTCTTAAGCTCAACCTTCACAAGAGGGGGAAACTTTTTGTAACTGGTCATAACAGCGAGAAGGTTTGATTCAATTCGCTTAAACAGTTTTGTGCGTTAGCTTACACTGACAAAAAGGCATAAACTTAATAATTTCCATTTTCGCATCGTTGGGTAGTTTATGATGAAAACGGAAGGCGTTTTAGTTTGTCTCGCTTTAGATCACATACGATCGGGGATGAGCAGTAACTCGAGGCGAGAGAACTGGGAAGTCTCATCTGCTTATGAATCTTCCCATAGTTGATGTTCCTCCTTGGCTTTCGCAATGAAATCCGAATTATTCGTACGTCACGGTTTTTTAATGATTCAGTTTCCTTTAGTTATTTTCAAAAAACTAAATTTGAAAAACTGGAATGCAAGAAAACCAAGGTTAAACTTTGTACACATTTTGAGTCCGAGGTATTCCTGAAATATTTGCAAGTTTCCAGCGGTACCAGAACACCTTCACGATTAGAAGGTGCAGCTCAAATTCACAAAAACAACACACATGCTCGTGTGAATAAAACACTAAAATATTTAATTATGAAAAATTTCAACCAAGTAATTACTTATCAAACGTTTGCCTTTGATCGTTAATGCACAATCTTAGAAAATTAAATGTATACGATCATTTGGTAAACATAAAATTATGACTTTTCTCATTTGATGAACAAATTTCGTTTGATTTTCTCATTTGGTTAATTTTGGTCAATTTGGGTAATTTTTCGTTTGATTAATTTTCTCATTTGGTTAATAAATATTAGTTAATTTTCTCATTTGGATAATTAATTTAGGTTAATTTTTCCATTTGGTTAATTTGTTTAACTTGGCTAGTTTTAATTTGAGTTAATTTGGTTAATTTTCTCATCTGTTCAATGAATTTCGTCTAATTTTTTCTGCTTACGCAAGGCGTTCCCTAGCTCTCCGAAGGTTTGATATTTAAATACGGTAAATATTTACGCAATGTCATGTTTGCATGTAACAATAAATGTTTTTGTTACAATGCGGAGTTCACGTATAACGTAATAAAAACTCTTGTTTCAAAGTGAAGTTTCCATTTAACATAATGAATATTTTTTGTTTCAATGTGAAATTTGCATGTAACGTAACAAACACTTTTTTTTTTTAGACCTTTTTTTGAACATTTTTCTCCGAATTTTCATCATTTATAGCACCACGGAAACATCCTTGAGCTATTCCTCCGTCTCCTCAAAGTCGCATATCGGCCCTTGACCGTCAAACCAGCTCTCGTTTGAAGCCATGCCTCGTAAGCACCTCTATAATATTGCAAAATTTGTTTTTTCCTCACCTCACTATTTCCTCACAATTTTAGGGATGATTAAAATGAAGTATCATTTTTACCTTATTCACCATTCATGTTATTATCATTATTTTCCCTATTATAAGGTATCATTTTCCGCACACTCGCTTACTCTGATCACTAACATTATTATTATCATTATTAGGTTCTCTTTTTGACTCTCATTATTATTGTAATCCGACAACTCTACATTCCTTTCACAGTTCCATTTTACTAGCTTTGCTACGAACTTATCATTTTGACATCACATCTCTCAAATGTCTTGTATTCTTATCCTTTTGTCATCAGCCGTGCTCCTTAATCTTTCTTCCCAGAGGAAATCATGACTCCGTGTTTGGTTGCTTTCATGTCGAATACTCAACACTTTCCACTTCCCAGCAAGTCATTGTGTGGACCAGACTTTTGCGCTGTTGCGCCTTTGCCAAAGCCTCTGCAGACTCGTGTCTTTGTTCCTGCATCGGCCTGAGCGAGAAAAACTAATGGTTTGCGTTCAGACAAATGCGCGCAGAGCTCGCTAGGATGCAGCCTCAATCCATACTGCTATGGAGGACTATTCGTAAGCTGAATAAAAGAGCTAGCGAACGTTCATGATTGTTTGGAAACAGATCCGAATACAATGCGGTCAAGGATAAAACACAGCCCGAATAATACTTTTTAGATGTAATCAATATTTTATCAGGTTCGCTTATTTATAATTCTATTGTTATTGTTAGAAAATGAGGAAGTGAATTCTTCTCTGCCTGTAAATCAAGCTTCAAGCAAAATATGTTGCTGCTGTTTATATTCTGAGCTAATGAAGTCATTGATTTCTCAATAGAAAGTTTTGACCGGATTTTGAAAAGATGTACATAAGTTGTGTGAAAAGTTCTGTTTCGTAATTGTTCAATGGCTTTAAGAATATTTCATTAATGCGCGACTAACACAAATTAACATTTTTACCATCTGAAACCCACACAATTTTTCAAAAAATTGAATTCGACTAACAGTGTGAGCCAATAACAGGAGTCGTTGTCATGCTCTTAAATCAAATTTATTGAACGCTGGGATATGTTTGCATGGTACAGACGTCCAAGTTTCTAACAGAGAACTGGAGGCCCAAGTGGCAATTCGCCAGCCATTCGATGCCGTAGCTACGTCGTTTCCGATCGCGTTTAATAACAAAATTTGAATATGAAACACGGGGTAAGGAAAGACTTCTGTTTATTTCGGAACCGACTCAGAGCAGAACGTCATCCTGCATATGAAAATCGGCCACGTTACCACGATTTGAATATCAATGGCAATCCCTGATGAGATTTTCTTTCAACTTCTCCAGTGAACAGAGGAGCAAAACTGCAGCCTCTTCTTGTGAATATCATTATGGAGAGAGAGTGATGGCAGGACTCGGTCCCACATGACAACATTTGGTGGCCGAGCTGAGGTCATCCCGCTATTTTATGTGATATCGTGTTGGTTGTTTGCTTGCCTGGTCTGTCCGTCCTTACTCACAAGGATATCCTAAAAACTACATGATAAACGTAAATTCTTCCATTGCAAAGTGATGATATTCATTAAAACTTATTTGAAGAATTCCCTGATACACAAATAAATGAATAGAAAGATGAAAAGGAACGTTGCGAAACAGTTCTCACGAATGAATTTTAACTCAGATCTTAGAAAAACGCCGTCATTTTTAAACTCAGGGTTGTAAATAATTACGAGTAATAAGTAAGCTTGCGCTGGGTGACCGACACTGCGAAACCAGGATTGGAAATCCATTTTCCTGCATCAAAATTCATGACGGCAAGCAAATATTAGCGCCTCCTTTTTGGGTTCTTACGTTAGTTATCACATTCGGTTGGCCGGCAAGGGAGCCCCGTATAATGAAACCATAATGGACAATTTCTTCGTTGAATAAATATTAGAAAGAAATGTTGATAGAGCATGACCCGGGACACCATTATCAAATGACGACTGTTCAAAGACCGAAGCAGATTTGGAGATTGGAATTTGTTTTCTGCATTTCAGACTACAGAGAAAGTCATCATTCACAAAGTGTGTTAGGAAACCTGTGTTGATAAAGCATGAGTTGAAATTCCACGTACCTGCTGCAAGTTAATTCCACAGATGATTGGCATAAATCAGAAAAATTCATTGTGCCATAAAAGTAATTACTTCGTATTCCTAGAACTCTCTCCCTTTGAAGTGAATTGCAGCGTTGATGAAGTGAAGACATTTCCTTCATCCCATTATATTTTAGTTATCATTACGCGCGATTCCTCTGATCATGCAAATCAAAAGACATTTCCTTCATCCCATTATATTTTAGTTATCATTACGCGCGATTCCTCTGATCATGCAAATCAAAAGACATTTCCTTCATCCCATTATATTTTAGTTATCATTAAGCGCGATTCCTCTGATCATGCAAATCAAAAGAATAAATCTCACGAGCGCTCGAAACCAGCGATTGATGAGCTCTGCTCTACCAAGAGCTTTATTAGGATACCGCTCAAAAAAATAATTTTTCAACTCGTTAGGTTAACAAATCTTGATCATTTATGCAAGCATCGTAATGTTTTCAGATTTTGGGGCTGTTTGAACTTTCCCCGGTTCGGCTTCGATGTCCTGAATTTAGTCTTCGATTCAAAGGTTGCACGTTGATTGACAAAGACCTTGTATTGAAAGGGATGAGGTCGTTCGTTTTCATTTCCTGTGCTGACAAATGTTAGATTCTATCTGCATTTAGGGAGCTTATATTTTCGTAAAAGAAATGGATGAATTTTCAAATTTGAAAATATTTTCCGCTTCTCAAAGCAAACCCGTTACTAGAAGCACTTTTCATTTGAAATTTTTGATTAAAAAATTATCTAGTTCAGAAAGGTTATCACTTAATTGAACCTGTTTTGGTCATAGTAATCCAAACATGTTGCAACTGCACAAGTATATTTTTGCACTGAGCTGAGTGTATAAATATGAGAATGCTCATGAGCTGTTACTCAAGTGGAAATATATGATGATTTTAATTTATACATTTCTTTCAGTTGGATAAAATTGGATTTGATCCCATTACAAAAAGAAGGAACCTACCAAATAATGATTGCAACTTATTGAAGAAACATAAAATAAGATACATGAATTGCATTTAGCCTGAATTTATTTACCGATGGGTTATATAAAATGTTTTTTCAGTGGAAGTTACGCAAGGGTAGACTACCGCGAGAAAACTGAGCGATGATTTGATCAATATGGTCGTACTGTCGGGTTCAGATAATTGTACGCCCATAAATAGTAACAGTCCTTAATAATGTTCAGATTGGTTGGTTTGCGTTTGTGTTCTAACGGTTCAAATGATGTCGATGTTTCGAGCTATTTTATGGTACTTTTATTTCTGGGTCAACTCTTTGCAGGTCTCCTCTTTCAGTGCGGATTTGTAAGCATCGTTCTCATCAATGAGTAAATAAATAAAAACTCTTCAATGCAGACTTCTCACTCTCAAATAGCTCGCACGAGGAGCCCTTTAATTGGATCGCTTTTTACTTCGCTGCAGTTCAACAGACGAGTAGAAAGGATTGGTTTTTGAGTTTATAACTTTTTGTATCTCTCACTAGGCAGGAAGAAAAGTTTCTTCAAACCTAAAATTAGCCTGATGTGAACAAATTCACGAATTAAATTAAGGCAAGTAACTTTTAAATCTTTGGCAAGGCACTGCGAAATGCTTTTAGCGTAAAAGATTGGTGTGCAACGAACCCAATGTAACACTTTGAATAAGCTAAGAAGTTTATTTGCAAATTTGTTTATCAATTGAAGTAGTTTATTGGATACTCCACTATAATACATTAATGAAAAGTCTAACTAGAAAATTTTTTCCCATCTAGGTGGAAAATGCAATTTTCTGTACTGCCAATTAGTTTTTTTTAAATGTTCGTTTATATTAAATAATTTTCTTTAAACACCTCATTATCACTAAAAATCCTGCAAAAGTTCTTCCTATTGTGGATCACGTAAATGTCTAATCTCTTAGCAAATAAGGGTCTCTTTCTCTGCCGTCCGCTTAGGTATAGGAAATACTGAACTTAATAAGCCATTTTCTTGCTCCCTTTCTTGACTACAAGATATTGGTTCTTTGTCTAAGCAATTGGGTACGAATTTCAAGCCAGCACTTATGGGCATTTCAAAATTATGTCAATCAAATGTACGCCACAGCAAAGAACATTAACTCAAAATTTGGTACTAGAAAATTTTAGAAACCAAGGTTTTTGATTTCGAAGTGCTGAAATAAAGGTGCGTTGAAGACATACGATTCAATGTGAAGCTTGAATAGATCTCCACGGATTCAACAAACATTTGGTAAAATGGCATTAAAAGGATTCAGGAGTAACCCTTCAAATCTTCGAAAACCATCTCTGCTTTGGGTATTTGTCCTGAATGAGGATGATGATTCGCAAATTAGTACAGTCGAATATCACAATCCGTCAATTAGCAACCAAAGCTCGCTTCCCCCGCATGGGATTTTCGGATCCATAAAGCAAATGAAATAAACTAATGACTGCAATATAACGCTGGCATTACTGGGATTCTTCTTTTTGCAAAATCATTGGAACATTTCCTTCTGATGCAAACTAAGCTATAAATACAAAACTTCACCCAACCTCCACTCTTCATCTACCTGCAGTTAATTGTCACTTTACGTATACATCACCGTATGAGCTTATCAATTTGTACCGATAAAATTTGACCCAGTAATTCAACTAATACATTTTTTTGCGGAACTGGCATCAACTGGACCTAGTGACATATTATCTGTATAAGTTGAAATTCACCTGATATGAAGTCGTTTGACTCGGAAATCAACTAAGGTACAATTCTCGTTTACCTTAAATAAGAAATCGGAATCAGCTGAAGAACTTCCCTTTGCTTCAAAATTCAGATTTTGGACACGCTTATTTCTTGAGTTTATCAATTTTCAAGGATGGAGTTGCATGTGGAATGAAAAATGAATCCGACTCACAGTTGTCATTTCATCTATTGAAAAGAGCATTTTATTACTAGGAATTTGACTCGGCTAATATTGAATGAAGAGAATAAAGAACCATCTGCGAGCTTCTTGCATTAGTGTCAGCACGTTCCATTTTCTTTATTTCATTAAGTGAAACAAATTTCAGAAGGTGTTTGTTCGTTAAGAAATTCCTTCTTATATATCAGAGAGTGTTAAAAATGCGGTGGTAATGATTCCTGTAGAAATTATATTTTTTTAAACAAACATTGAAAAAACTACCCTTAAACTCAACTATCGACATTTATTCAAAGGTATTTGCAAGCATGCTTATTATTGTTTAGTCTCACACGTGTACGTGTGGAATTCCTGGAATAACTTGCTGAATTTTCAACATTTCATTGATTTGTGGGGATGTAATTTTTCTAAAAATCCTCAAAATATAAATAATGGACGCAAATTTCCCGCCTCGGGTAAACTTTCTTAGGTGAAGCCCTCCATATTGCAACAGGGCGACCAGTCGCAAACTCTGTTGATTTTCAATTCCGACTGCAGGAATATTTCAGTTGTGTACCGCGGGTGTATTCTCGCAGTACAGTCTAGGATTACCTATTTCCCAACTGACCAGTTCCACTGTCTTTTGGAATAAGAAACAGTACCCAATTTATTCCAGAAAGATGAAAGGCGATTTCCTCTTACTTCGCGCAGGATTCTACTTATTCTAGACAACCAATTTCATGTTTTTCGAGGGTAGTCATTTGCATGGCCCTTCAATTTGCTCTTTGAGAGGGAGAGTGGAATTCATTACCTCGTGAAGCCCTACAACATGTTTTTCACGAGACCTTATCATTTTTAGGAATCAATCATCGGATCGTCGACGTCATGATGTCGAAAACACTAGTGATTTTTCTGTATTAAATTAAGTCCATGGCCTAGCGAATTGAGTGCATGGTAATACAAAAACACGACAGTTTATCACTGAACTAAGCTGAGTTAGCAAAACTTATTTTGAGTGGAAACCTGTACTAATTTCCAAGTCAATTTGTCTTATTATTTACACGAAATTTTACAAATGAACCTCGCTTTACCTGAAATATTGTTAGCTACATTTAGATAGGGAAAGCCATCTTTTAGCAATACTCATCTTGGTTATCAAACAACATTTTTATTCCTCGTATCATGGTTCCGTTCTACAAATAAATTCAATACATTCGAATGTCGAAGGTTTTGACGAAAATCGAGAGATTGCTGTTCTTGCAAATGTGCTAAAGCTTGCTTTCGCCTAATTTTGATGAAAAATATTGTGTGTGTGAAACATTTGCTTCTGATATATATATATATATATTCTAATATGTGCATTCTATTAATACATTATGTGTGTTCATTCATCATCTATTAAGATTTTTCGTTCACATCAATTTTTGACTATTTAATTCTTTAATATGTTCTATATTAATAATATCATATTTATTAGGAACGGTCTTGGCGATTTACTTCGAACAATGTATTGGAAACAGACATTTCGTATTAACAATAGGCGAGCGATCGATACGGGCATGCGCGCTTGGGAAATAAGCTTCGTAGTTCTCTGCCAATACAAGCTTCATAACTTGAGACGGTCCCCGAACACAGCCACAGAAAACATATATTGAAGATATTTCGGCTCGACCCAACGCGCTAATATACATTTCTCATCTTCCGTCCAGCCTATTGGATGTTGGTGCACTGAAGAAGTTATCTCGTAAAATACAGACATGAAAATATTTTCTCTTTTGATGAACGTGATTTGGTTGATCTAATTTTGAATGGTAATTTTGTCTAACTCACTTATAACGGACCTTTTTCTGTACAAACGTAAATAATTATTCGATTTCAGGTAAATAAGGAAGTAGAACTAATGTAATTTTTGTCTTTCATTACAGGACGACCAGAAAACGGTGAGGACGAAAGCATCGTGTAGACCTCGAGGTTTGGCCGCTCACCTCTGAGGTACAAGTGCACATTTCGTAGAAAATATTTTTAAGCGTCAAAATTACGAGGCAAAGTTTATTTTAGCGGAGTAGAATTGTATTTTTCGACCACTTATGCTGCAGTTTTTCACCTTTATCTATTTTTAAAGGAGTATTTTTGGCTTTTCGTCGTAAATTTTAGTAACTATTACAATTGAAATTCACATCCGTTTTATTTTTGTTTAGTCTGTTGAAGTGTTACATTCTTTTAATTTCGCAATTCCATGATGAAATTGGGAAACTTTGTTTTCAAATTAGTACGAAATCTATTTCTGTTCTTTTTGAGGTACAATCCTAATCTTTGAGACGTAATGCATTGTTTCAAACTATGTATTCTTTTCCAAGCAATCCATTCATGCGACAGGTAAGCGCTTCTATCCTATGCTTCAATTCAATCTTTGGGTAAAATGCGAGTAGATCGGTGCTTTTTACAAGCTCTCAGAGACTAGGAGTGCTGATTCTCAGATATTTTTAACCCTTCCAGATATCTCTGGCTGCAAGGCACACCTCGGCTTCTACACACATCTCTTCCCTAAATTCCTAATATTGTGTTCTCAGCAGGTTTCTACTTGTTCTTTGAGAGTTCTTGAAAAGGTGAAGGAAAAGAATCCCTTTAACTAAATTTTAGAGATAAAACCTAAGTGTCACAGAAAAAATAAGCGTAGTTATATAAAATAATGCTAGCGACCTCAAACTACACAAAACATGAAATGTATGCCGTCAATGCGTTGGAATGGAACTGGGTAAAATAACGACGCACGAATATTGTACAATAATGGAATAATTTGTGTCGTTATTTTAATGTTAAGTGACTTATGTCTAAAAAACGACCGAGCGAAATATTTTATGCATTTCGTCAGATCAGCTTAAGATCATTTGTGGACATGTATCTTTCCTTTATTGTTTTTTGTAGACATTTTGGCTGCTGTGGGCCAAGTAGGGTTGCGTTATATTAAAAAAAAACATGGAAACAACTAAGAATGGTCATTATTTATAATGATCACTCTTAGTAACAATAATGTCAGTAACAATGACGATACAGAGACTCTCTGCAGTTCCTCTAATGATGCCAATAATATTGACCAATCTGAGCGTGCCCCGGTGTCAGTCAATTACCGTTGGCAGCATTGATTGTGTAATTGCAAATGGTTGCTCTGAGGACATCATTTGCTTTGAAATTACTCATCTACCATTGCTATTAAGAAAATGACTGTAGTATCGACGTGGGCAATTTTTGGCAATTTAAATAACACTTTTGAAATTTTCCACGAGACCCTAACTAGTTACATCGACCACATCATTTTCCCCAACTAAAAAGACCCCACCATTGTCCGCGGCAAGAATGGGTATAAGAAACACTTATATCTTCGAAACAGCGTGATTTTGCTACAAGATTTCAATAAAGTCAGAACAATTTCCAGACCATCGCTTAGTTAATACGCCCTCAATATCCAGCTCGTAGAATCAAGCCCACAGCAGCCAGCCTAAGCCGTGCAAATGCAGCCAAAGCAGCAAAATTATGTAGAGCCTAAGCGGCTGTACGCCAAACTCCGTAATAATGCCGCGTGTTCGGTTTATGACTACAGGCAGCGGCATTGATCAGGTCGGCTTAGAATAAGTGCCGTGGTTGGTCAAGCTGTGCCAAGCGTAAAATAAGTCCAGGTGTTTTGAGCGAATAACTTTAGCAGTAGCACAGTATTGGGAGGGTGACTGGTTAACAGCAGCACAATGTTGGGAGGGTGACTGGTTCACAGCAGTACAATGTTGGGAGGGTGACTGGTTCACAGCAGTACAATGTTGGGAGGGTGACTGGTTCACAGCAGTACAATGCTGAGGGTGATTGGTTAACAGCAGCACAATGCTGGGAGGGTGACTGGTTAATTGTAAAACACAAGATCTCTCAGAACATCAGACTGTGTATTTTTTTTGTTATAATGACCAGAGTAGTTTTTTCATGCGTGGACCAATGGTTATATTTTATAAACTTTTTTGTTTGTTACTGAGTCTCAGTGCTGTTTTCAATTAATTTCTTAGTTTGATAATCACACCAGAAGTTGTTTTATGATTATTTTAGTTTTTCAAGTGACCTATCATTACTTGTGGAAAGGGAAAATCGACTCTTCTGTACTGTTATATAAGCGTTTTATTACCTCACTTGAACGTAAAGTGCACAAATAATCTACCATTTCTTAATGCAAATTAGTGTTGTTGGAAGCGCTCTTTGAATATGAATGGTCTACACATTCATTTTACCTCAATTATTGCCATTATTTAACTTGATCCTTGTTTTCCCAATTTGAAGAACTATGACCTTTTTTCGAAATTTCTCCCCAATTCCTGCTAAGGTATTCTTAGAGGTTACTTCAGCTGCACCATTTTTGTGTCACTTATTAAATGAATGAGAAATCGATGGTAACTCATTGCCTTTTAAGCGGGTTTCAAAATCCACTAGCATAAACAGTTTTGTGTATTGTATTATTTTCTATCATGTGTACAAACGTGCTCTTTGTCGTTCACGGCGGAGTAGTAATTCCATTCTTTCACTGATGACGGTGACAGGCTGATGCCTGTAGCAGTGGTTGAGTAAAGGCAAGCTGAGATAAAAAATTCAGAGAGTAGATGGTTAACTAGCTAACTCTTCCCATCAGAATAAAGGTTTATTTTTGCAAACTTATGGCACAATACTGATGAAAATAAGTTGTATTTTGCTCGGAATTACACACGGATGCAAAACCATTCAGAAACACAACGCTAGAAACTCCAGGTAAAGTCGATGGGATCAATTAACATAGTAATTCTTTTTCGCCCAGTTATTCTAGTTTTCTTATACTGGGTCACATACTACAGTTTCTCTCCCAAGAGTGTCATTATAGCGTAAAATATAGGGACGTCATCCCCAAATATTGTGGCAGTCGGGAATTCTACAGTCGTGACTACAATTATAATTGCCGATAAATTTACAAATGTTATTCCAGATTATTTAGCGCTTATGAATTTTTGCTAAAGTTATCCTGAACTGCTATGACACTCATGTTTTTTACACTAGCACCCCCGATTGTTGGCACAGAATTTAAACCAGGGGCACTCAACTGTTGTTGCAATCGTAAATTTTACAGTAGTCATCCCCCGATTGTTGCCACAGAATTCAAACTAATCCCTCCCAACTGTTGTTGTAATCGTATATTTGACTTAGTTATCCCCCAATTTTTGTAGCGAGTTTCATTTTTGTGTCCCTCATGTGTGATCATTTCCCATTTCCCAACCCCCGTAGTACAAGGCCGTGGAGCAGTTCTGCGCCAGCACCCGGGCCAGCTGCCCACCGGGCCCCAGAGGTCCCGAGGGCCACAGGGGCCACGTGGGGCCGAAGGGCAGCAAGGGGGACCCAGGGGACCGCGGTCTGCCCGGGCCCATGGGTAGCAGGGGCCACCCGGGCCTTCCTGGGGCCGTTGGGACGGGCAAATTCATGGGACACGGCCGCCCAGGTGAGCAGTTATTGGGACGCAGTGAGTGAAGAATTAATGGATCTTGTAGTGAAGAATTAATGGGTCTTGAATGGTGAGTTACTATTGGAACCTTGTAGATGAGAAATTTTTAGGAAATGACAGATGAGAAATTATTGGGAAATGGTAAGTAATGCATTAATCGGTGTTGATTGGTGAGTAACTAATGGGACATGGCAGGTTAAAAATTATTGGGGTATAGTAGGTGAAAAATTATTCGAACTTGAATGACGAGTTACTTTTGGGACACGGCAGGTGAAAAATTATTGAGAGATGGAAGTGACAAATGCATATGGAAAGAGAAGTGAAATATTAATGGGAGATTTAAGAAAGAAATTTGTGGAGGAAAGCAGATAAGAAATTAATGCGACATGACAATACTGCTGAGAAATTTATAAATATTAGATACGATGGGACTTTAACTGAGATATTTCATCAGTGGAAAAATGCATCGAGCAAACAATGTCGTAATAACAAATTTTTAAGAAATAAACACCTCTTTGCCAGGGAAATCCCCACTAAACGGACTTGTTCTAATTTAATTCAATATATCATCCCTCTCGGAAACTTTCAAATTTAAAGTTCTATAGAATAGTTAAGTTCTATAGAATAGTGTTTTTTGCTCAGGTATTCGAAGATTTTTTGAACAAGAGCATTGACTCTCAAAAAAAATTTTGCTTCAAATTTTTCGGATTCATTTAGTCCATTTCTTGATTAAAGCTTGACTGAAGCTAAATCAAAGCATTTGTTTGGCTGATTCGGATTTTTAGAATTCACGAACTTTCGATTTTCCATTGCTGTACACAGAAAACCTTCAGCAGCTCTTTTCTTGTGCGTAACTAGAAGTCTTATTCTCTATGGCACCTTTTGGCTATTAGTTAAATAGTATTAAGTTTTTAAGTAATTTCGTATACAAACTTTCAGACGAGTGATTACTCTGGAGATTTAGAGCAGCACACGAGTGCCCGATGCCATCCTTTCAGTATTTCAATTTCAGAAAAATAAGTCCACAACGTCATTTTTTGTGAACCTCAATGTATACGTGGCTCAGAAAACTAATTTCCCTTTATGCTTCAGTATTAGACCTTATTGAATAGTGACGCTCATGAATGGCTAAATAAACGTATACATGAATTACTGGAGGCATTTGTGCTTCAACATTGGAGTCTCCCAAATACTGACGTTCATTAATCCCTAACTAATCGTCTATAAAATTATTGCAGCCATTTATATTTCATTATCAAAGTTTGTTGACTTTAGACGCTAGTGAATAACTAACTAATCGTTTTTAAAAAGTATTACAGTTTTTAAAAATTAATACAGCCAGCTATTCTTCGATGTCAAAGTTTATTGACCATCGACGCTTATGAATAGTTTCTAATTGTCTGCGAGACTGCGAGAAAATGGACTGCAAAAAATTTAGAAAAAATAGACTGTGAATGAAAGATAAAATAAATGTCCTGTTGCACAGGTATTATGTGGTTAATGTGTCATGAAAACAGGAAATATTTGTTGTCAGGGCCTAACTCCAAGAATTTTTTAATTACACTGATCATCGTTTTTAAGCGTATTCATTAAATATTTGCATACCTATCATGTCTTCATCGACTTGTGCGGATTTTATCCTTTCAAAATTAAACATTTAATTCTCAAGCGATTGTCATAAAATGATATTATCTTCAGCTTCGTGTTGCCAGTGAAAAGTTCTCAAAGAGCAATTACTATCAAAAGCCCACGGCAAATTAAACCGGCCTCATCTTTGAAGCAACAGCTCATTTTCACCTCGGCCTCAATTGATCTTGACTCCCAGTGACCGCGTCGTTCAAAATGGAAATTACTTCTCGTTGCTTTTGAACTTGAATGTTCATTTGGCGGCACAATTAATTTTCAGCCCGACGAGCGTGCGTTTCATGGATGTTCAGGCTGAAAAGCGGACGTAACTTTGCAGAACACTGTAACAATTAAAAGTTTTAGCAATGTTGTAATTAAGTTAACGCCGTCTCATCCTTCAAACAATTCGCTCGTTGAAGCGCTTTGCAAGTTTTCGTTGACTAACGAGAAGCGAACAATCACTCGTTTGCCGCACGGACTCAGTGGCGCGGTGGGAATTGGAAAGTTTAGAGCAGAAACGCATTTAAACATCAATGATTTTATCATAAAAATGAAACGCACAAGCAGTTAGGTTATAAGTCTCCAAAATCCAACAGGTTTCTCTCCCGACTTTTTCTATTTTACATCGGTAAAAACGTTTTTCAATCAAGACTGCACACAATTTCTGTTTGTAACATCGAACATCAGTGAAACTGCGGAAGAGGAAGAGTATATCCAACTGGTTTCACTCCTGATTTCTTCTATCTTGCCTTAAAGAGAACGTTTCCAATCAAGACTAGACACAAGCTCCGTTAATAACATCAAGCAGCCATGAAATTGCGGAAGAGGAAGCACACGAAGAGGAGATTAACGTGCCTGCAGTGCGTTGATCATTAAGCATTTTTATCCACCGGATAAATATTGTAAGCTGGGAACGCATTTTCGCGTCGGGTGCGATCGCAGTCTTCTAAAAATGAGTTTCAATCTGCCTTAATTGAAAAGATGAAATTAAACATGTTGATGGATCGTTTTTCAGTAAACGTTAACCTTATCTTATTTGTCTTGCAGTTAATTTCAGTTTTTAAAAATAGTAACAAGATTAAGGTGATTAAGAAAGATTTAAAACTATGGAATGTCACTTTCTTCTCTTTGTACTCATTTCGATAAAATACATTTGTTATAAAATACACGTGGAAATGAAATGGTCGGAATTGAAATTGAAATCATTTGTTGTCTGGCTCTTTTTGTGGGCTCTGATTTGCATTTCTTACCATTCCAAGTTCTATACTTGACATTAGCTCAAATTCCATCAACTACAAACAAAACAGGGAACTCTCTCTTTCTCCTTTATTGTCAAAGTTATCAATTAATCATTATCAGGTGCATAATATTTTTAAAGAAATAATGCGAACGAGTGCAATAGGTGTAAAAAAACAGTTTTTTTAGCTCGAAAGCATCGTCAGAGCGAAAGTTTACGGCAGAAAAGCCAAGTTTAGCAGTAAAATAACTGTTTGATCTATGGATAGGATTAAATTAATTAAATTTGGATGCTTACATTCACTTGGTGATTATCTGACGAGTTGAAAAATGAACTCATTTCAGTCGTCAAGTAAAAAGGAAACAATAAGATACCAAAAAAGCCCTGCTTAAATATCAGGAGCTGCTCTGAAAGTCGTGCACGATGAAAAGAACGAAGTAAAACTGAATATTTTTAGGATCTACATGAAACATGTTGTTGGTGCAAATTGCACGTATAAATTCCAAAAAAAATAATGTTCACGAATAATTTCTCCTTACTCGAGAAATAGAATATATTTTAAGGAGCGAAGGTATCACGGACGCATACCGTGGCACAATTAGTTCAATCAAGAGAAATAATGTCAGCAACTCGTAGGCAATAGAAACACAGCGCATCCTCACACTTATATCTATTCTCTCTTACTCGTGTGCGCGATCCAATTAGTGGTCTAACCTTCACTACATAATTGATTCTGCTCCTCTGAAGTTTGCTATGCAGATGAGGCATACACGTAGTGATTGCTTTTCTTTATAATTCAGTGCAGCATTGAACTAATTTGTCATTCTGAATGCGAATACATGAGCGAGAATACAAATTGCGTTCCCCTTGGCCGGAGCTATGCAGCACCGCCATGAAATGTACAATGGAGCACCGCGAGGCCGCCTCTTGGACTGGACATCGGCTGAAAATTTAATGCGCTGTGTGAGTGTGGGACATCGCAGTATCTCCCCAGTACACTGGAGGGGGCATGGCTTCCCTGCACTATGCCTGCACTAAATACGATTATAACAACGATTGTTATGACGATTGTTGCAACGATTATTACAATGATTGTTACAACGATTGTCAGAATGATTGTTGCAAATGTTGTCATAACAATTGTTCCAACTATTGTCACAACGATTGTTATAGCGATTTTTGCGATTGTGACAACTATTATTGCAAAGAATGTCGCAACGATTGTTATAACGGTTGTTACAACGATTCTCATAACTATTTGTAAAAGGATTATTACAACAGTTGTTGCAACGATTGCTACAACGATTGACACATCGATTGTAACAACGATTGTCCCAATAATCATAACAACAATCGTTACAGCAATTGTTACACTAATTGTCACAACGATTTTTACAACGATTGTTGCAATAATTATTACAATAATTGCTACAATGATTGCAACACCGATTGTCACAACTGCACGGGCCGTTCCAGGTCCCCCAGGTCTGGACGGGCGAGATGGCCTGCCAGGAGAGCCCGGTCTGGATGGCATCCCAGGCCGCAACGGGCTGGACGGAGTGCCAGGGATAGACGGCATGCCCGGGCTGGACGGAATGCCTGGAGTTGACGGAAGGGACGGAAAAGACGGTGAGACGCTCATGAGTTATTATTGTCGTTTGAGGGCTTTGAAGTCGAACTTAGGTTTCCACTGAATTATTACTGGGTTTCCACTGTTTGACTCTTGTAACCTGAGTTTGAATTCCGTGTGTCATTCACCGTAGATGAGAAAATCTCACTTCACACGCCTTGGACAGTTAAGAAATTTAGCCGTTGTTTCAGACGATATAAAGTAAATTGTCCGCGCACTGCAAGCTTCTGAAGTTTTCATCCGTATGACGCGAGTATGAACATGGAATTAAATGTTAAATTAATTCACACTTGATCTCGTAGTTTGAGAAAACAGGTACATGAGCTGTATGCATGGGGACCCTCGTTAAAGTCACAGTAGCTGTTGAGACTTCAAAGTAATTCTATATGGCAAGTTTCGGAAGAAATATTCATATATGATGAAGTAAGCCTACGTTACACTTATTCAAATGAGTCAATCAATACTGAAAGTCGTCTTCGGCCTATCCGTCTTGTAAATGTGATCATTTCATAACGTTTCATTCCGTAATAATGAGGTATATTTCTGCTTTCTAATACAAAAATTCAAACTTATCCAACAATTTCCTATTTAATACTTTGCAAATTTTAAACAGCTCTCTTCAGGCAGGTACTCTAAAAATCCAACTACAAAGAGAAAAAAACATAGATGCAAACTTTAAAATCTAATTTCACTTGATTTTACCTTGAAATGGTCAAAGAACTATCTACCCGTCAGTATTTTTTGTAGTCCATTTAGACTATTTGTTTGTTGAGCATTTTATGCTATAACTGAATCTTCATTTTTGAACTACTGTTTATCGTTATCCATTCCAAAAACTGAATGGAACTGGTGACTTTAAACCTCTATTTTTTTAACATCCCAATATTTCTGAAGTCACTTTCAATGGAGTACTTCGTGACCGGCAAGAGAAAAAAGAACTCGTTGTTTTGAAGAGAATTTTCTTCATTGCAGGAGCGAAGGGCGGTAAAGGCAACAAAGGAGACATTGGTCCAGTAGGGCCTCCAGGTAAGGGCAGTAAATGGAATCATACGAAGCACAAGCAAAGACATTGGTCCCAACAGAGCTCATGGTAACGGCAGTAGAAGCAGCACCAACAATACTTGTGTCCCAAGAAGCCACACGGTTAAGGCAATGGGAGGCAGTAAATGCAGTACAAAAAACACCAATGTCCCTAGAGGCCACACGGTAAAGGCAGGGTAAGAAGATAAATATAGGCAAATACTGTACAAGCAGCCCACGGTACTCTACAGGCAGCATCAAATACCTTGGCAACGTGGTTGAGAAAATAAAAGCAATACAAAGAAGACCTCAGTCGCATGAGGCGAAATTATTTTGACAATAATGAGCATCATGGTCCCTATCACAGTTCCTTTTTTTTGAAAGCAGCAAACGGAGACAAAATTTACTCAAAAGAAACATTGTCTTGGCGCAAAATTTTACTGTCAAACAATAAATAAATGTGTTTCAAAAATAAGACTGGTTTCGAAGAACCTCTCCAATAAATAAACAATGGCAAATTTATCTTTGTGCAATAGGTTTCTCCGACTAAAGAATTACAGAGGATAAAGAAGTATATTTCAAGATAACTGAATGGTTGACCTAAGAAATAGGTTCATGCAAAAAATTACACATTCCTTCTCGAACTTTTTCCATTATTGGGATTCACCGCTAAAGAAAACTGAAAATTTTAAAACTACATAGAAAATTCAGTGACAAATCTCGCTTGAGGTGACAGAGCGTTGACCAAAATTGGAGCTGACGTCCGCTAAAAAATGCCTGCATTATTTCAGTTCAAAACATCGATATCTCAGTTCGATGTAACGTGTTGGGAGCAAAGTTCACTGACACGTTGTAAGTTCCGTTGTTTTGCAGTTGTAGATAAGTGAAATTCAGAGCGTGCATTTTTTAAAAGAGTGCAGAGCATTGTGTACTACGTACAATTTCGTTGGCTTATTTCACTAACATGACTTCTTTCATTTTTTAAGCCTTTGAATTGCATGGGTATGAACTCAAAGCAAAATTTCAGCAAGTAAAGTATTCTTTTTCTTACAACTTTCTTCACGCAATTAGATCTAAACAAATTGTTTTTTTTACTCATGGGTCATAAAACTTTTACGAAATGTGGAACTAAAGCAAGTAATGCGCCCCGATTCGTCGAATTTCTGAAATTCTTTTACTTCACGAGCCCGAGAATGATGTGACATCAGTTATTAGCCTTAGCGTTAGGAAATAATCTTATTTCCTACACAACACAAAGTAAACTATTCGTATTTACTTGTGTGTATGTTTAACGCTTGTTTAAAACCATGGAGTAAGCAGCGAACGTCCAGAGTAAAATTTATTTTCTAAGTTCCGTGGGAGCACGTTTGAAAAGTATGGATTATCTTTGTACGTTGTGAGAAATAGACTACATTACAATCGTCATCGTAAAATCTCTTAATGGGTTTGTGAATATCTGGCTCAAAAAAAACATCACGAATAAAACAGCAAGCTGTGAGCGGTTGAAATTAAAACCGGTAATTTGGTCTCGAAATAGTGGAATAAAAGTTAAGGCAGAATTTAAATACCTGTTAGAGAAACAGTTGCTCCGTTAAGGCTCTCAAAACTCCAGATAAAAATTTCAATGAATGTAAATGTGTCGAATGCCCAATTTCAGTATCACTAACTCCAATATCTTCAATAGACGCAAATTGTTCCTCATCATACACCCTCAACACGAAGATAGTGTAATATTGGTAGTAAAGTCCGTAGAGTATAATTTTAACTAGCGGTTCGCATCACTCGGAATTTAAATAAGTCGAGGGAGATCGAAATGGACCACATTTGCTTTGCTACAGGAAACCTCTCGTAGAATTTCATGATAGTGATTATTGCTTCTAGGAATATGAGGAAATATTAGATTAACGTTTCTTCCAAAATTATGCTTAAATGTTTTCTCTTCTGAAGAAATGTCTGTTAAACAGCAGGAACTATTTTAAAATTGTTTAATGATAATGGATTGAGCACAATTCCTCCTCTTGAGGCATGACGGGACCCAGAGGCCGCCGAGGGATGGATGGCGATCCCGGCAGCCCAGGAGCTCCCGGGATCAGCACCTGGCGGGTGAATAATACCGCTGTCCGGGAGCTGCTCATCCCGCCATCCATCCCAGGTGACAATCCCACTCTGCATCCCAGGTGACTATCCCACTCTACATCCCAGGTGACTATCCCACTCTACATCCAAGGTGATTATCTCGTTCAACTTGTACATTGTAAACATAATTCGTACACATAATAATGCGTTCAAGAGCATATTTAGGAAGCGTGTGCTAAACTACAAAAACATATAAATGTTTACATAAATGTTTTAATTATAATATGGCTCTTTATAGCCGCCCGCCATGCATAATCAAGCTTAGTTATCTCTTCTGAGCTGCGATAATTTTATCACTCGTCAGCGCCGTAAAAAGCGCATTTTACGACAGTATAGCGGCTGTGTACGTCGCCACGGTGACGATAAGCACACATAAATACGCATGCGAGGCGGCGAAACGGATGTATGATCATCTATGATGCCGCGAAAACGTTAGATTTCATATCGTTAATACCCTAGACCAATTTCATATATGCTTGACCAGCATTTCTCAACTTTAGGAAAATTAATCTTCACCTTCGTGTCCATCGTGCTTTTTTCTCTGATGAACATCTCGCATGCTTTTAACGAGCACCATCTTGTTCTTGACGAACATCTGGCATATTCATGTCGAACATCCCTCATGTTCATGTCGAACATGTAACTACTAAACGAATCACAACCCTAACCAACACCCTCACGCCACAACCCACGCCCTCACGCCACAACCCACGCCCTCACGCCACAACCCACACCCTCACGCCACAACCCACACTCTCACGCCACAACCCACACCTTCACGCCACAACCCACACCCTCACGCCACAACCCACATCCTCACGCCACACCCCCACCCACCCCGCAGGCTACAGCAGGGCGGACGACCCGGTGCGGGTGCGGGAGGGCGACCACGTGCGGCTGCGGTGCACGGTGGCCGGACACCCGCCGCCGAAGGTCGTGTGGCGCAGAGAGGACGGCGGAGCCATCGCCACAGGCAGGTGGAAAGGTGAGGCGTGTGGCGTGTGTGGCATGTGTGGCTGGCGTAAGGCGTGTGTGGCATGTGAGGCGTGTGTGGCTGGCGTGAGGCGTGTGTGGCTGGAGTGAGGCGTATGTGGCATGTGAGGCGTATGTGGCATGTGAGGCGTGTGTGGCTGGCGTGAGGTGTGTGTGGCTGGCGTGTGGCGTGTGTGGCTGGAGTGTGGCGTGAGTGACAAGCTTTCATTTCTTTATTTGACCCTTTTTATGATGGTAGTTAATGTTGTTGATTTTGGTTTAGTGTTTATAACTGCTCGTTTTACTTAGTTGTCTGCCGTTGATGTTCGAGGTCTGGCGCTTGTTGTTGTTAGAGACGGTTGTTGAGTGTGGTGTGTTATTTTCAGTGTTAGCTGTAGTTTGTTGTTTGCCGATGGTGTTAATGTCCGTCTGTTGCTGCTGTTAGTAACGGCTTGTCATTTGACCCGATAATTTGTGATCGATGGTTTGCAATAGAATGTGTGGTCTGTCGTATGCATTATGGAAGTATCATGAGGAATCATTCGTGTTGATTTGTGTAATGGAAAAATAATACGAAGTGCCTGTACATTTTAACCTTTATACTGATAGTACAATAAAAGTGTAAACCTCACGTCTCTATTAATTAGCAATTATTTTTTCCTAAAATAAAACTGTTCTTAAGCCGCCAAAATCTATCTGTTTTCCTTCATTTCAGTACATAGAATGAGAAGCTTAGTGATAGGTTTTGCATGTAAAAGACATTTTTTCAATGAATGGATGGAAGGGAAAAAAATAAACCGTTGCGTAGGAACTATTCTTTAAGAACTTACCTTCTCCCAGCGCATGTTTTTATAAGCATCAATGAATAAAGAAGAATATAGAGTCAAATTAACCTCACGGTAAGATAGCAAACCTTCACATTCGTCTCCCTTTCCAAATTTGTTTTTAATATGCTTCAACACGTTCTGATAAATAGAATTCTTCTTACTCGCTATTAAAGCTCCTTATAACAAAAGGTGTAATACTAAACTCCTTTTAATATGTTGTTTTCATCACTATTCATGCATGTATATACGAAACCGTTTGCTAAGAGTATGTATTTTTCAAATCATTCCTACTTTATTCCTGCGATGTCATTATATGTTATCTGACGAGAGAAGGTCGAGGGAGATAGGCCCAAGACAGGCTATTTGCGTCATCTTCCAGATCTCAGCTCAGGAATGGGCGCAACACAAAAATATTATACCCTTTCGGTCGCCGCCATGCTGGTTCTCACGGCTTCTTGGATGGAAATGGCAAATGAGGGGAATGGTTTGGCTCTTCTCTAACAGTGTTTTCTGGTTTACCGCTAATCGAAGATTGAGCCTCGTGACTAAATGCAGATTTCTAAGGAAATCCTACTCATGACCAAAAAAAAATTCAGTCTTTTGGCTAAACGGAAATGCTCACTAGCAACTAAGCCAAGATCCTAACTCAAAACTAAGTAATTATTCTGATTGGCTCATAATTAAAATAATATTTCAATTTTTTACTAGAAAAGGATTCTGGCTCATTACTAACCAAGGTTCTAGCTCATAACTAGACGATAATTCTAGCTCAAAACTAATTCTAGATCCTTGCTCATAACAAAACGAAGATTCCAGCCCAAGACTAATAGACGATTCTGGCTCGTAATAAAATGAAGATTCCAGCCCAAAACCAATCGAAGATTCTGGCTCAAAACAAAATGAAGATTCCAGGCTATACCTGGAAGAAGGTTTAGGAAGAGCTCTGCCCTCATATTCCTCTCACAACGAACAACAGCCTGCATATTTTGGCACAAATGGCGAACTTCTTCAGCACTTTATAGCTTTTTCTCATCAGTGAAGTGGTTTTGGTTCCATGCATTTATCTCTTGCAAATCATCTCTCTATTTTCAGTCAATTTGTTCCTTTCCCTGGAATTTTAATGATCATGTACGGGTTTTCAAAATATATGTAATAAGAGAAGCCCAAGTACCAAGACTTTCTTAACTGTCACTCAAACTCATCTTAAGTTCACGCCAAGGTCTCAAACAAGTTTGCTCTAAGAGACCTATAGATTTCTCTGTTCGCTTCTCAGGATTTCGTGAAATCAAAAAAGTTCTGACGGCCACGAATTTTTCCCGCAGGGGTCAGTCACATGAACTCCCCATCTGTCAGTGCATTAGCGACACGTTAGAAGTTGTTCCAATTGTCCCAAGTTGAAGACTTCTATTGTCTGTCTCTTATTATATTTTACACTGGCCTGTTATTAATGTCTGTTATCATACATTACACTTGTCTGTTGGTAATGCTTGGTATTGTACACGACACATGTCTATTAATGAAATCTGAAATTGGATAAGAGACTTCTCTGTTAGTGATATTTGTTCCTGTGTATGTCCTGTGTCTGTTGGTAATGTAACTGTTCATGACTTTTGAATTAAGATTTTATGATTGCTCGCAAAGAAAGCAAACTGTCAAGTTATTTTCACAGTGAAGTAGACAATTTGCAAATCTAAAGAAGTTTAAAAACAACTTAATTAGTTACCTATGACTGTTCTGAAAATATCAGTAAAATGCTGTTCCTTGCAACCAGTTGAAAAGTACGTTACTTGAGATACACGTTTTTCATGAATAAACTTTGCTCAAGACTATCGGCCAGAGCTTTGATATCACAGATGGTCGCCGCTCTATCAACGCCGATGACATCGGCTATTTCGAAGCTGAAAACAGAGACTTCATCAACACTGTTGTCCGTGGGTTTTCAACATAAATATTGGTGAAACTCCCAACATTCAAGAAAAATATTTTATAACCACTGATGATGGTGACCTGTGTAGTCACTATTTTCAGTAGCCCTCTTTACTGACATTGATTACTCTTTCATCACTTGTGACCAAAACCTTTCAAGTGATTCTTTATACACTGACGACATTAATTTTTTCAACTGTGATGAGAGAAACTCTTCCAATACTTATGAGATTTTTTGAACATTGATTGCAGTAGCGGCTTTAACACCAACGTTAATTATATTTTCAACACTAACGAGTTGTTTTCCCAACGCTGACGGCAGTGGTTGACACGACAAAGATTTTGTTCGACACTGACAACAGGAGTTTTTCCAACGCTAACAACCGTGATCTTTTCCAACACTGACAACAGTGACCTTTTCAAAACCAAAACAAACCGTGATGTTTGCCAACACTGACGCGACCGGTTGCCACTCCCCCAGACGGGTCGGTGGAGAGCCCCGTCATGAACCTGACGCACGTGCGGCGCGACCACTCCGGCGTGTACCGCTGCGAGGCCTTCAACGGCGTGCCCCCTGACGCCTTCCGCTCCTACAGGCTCGAGGTCCAGTGTGAGTACAGACTTGACTGAGTACAGACTTGAGTGCAGTGTGAGTACAGACTTGAGTGCAGTGTGCGTACAGACTTGACTGAGTACAGACTTGAGTGCAGTGTGAGTACAGACTTGACTGAGTACAGACTTGAGTGCAGTGTGAGTACAGACTTGAGTGCAGTGTGCGTACAGACTTGAGGGCAGTGTGCGTACAGACTTGAGTGCAGTGTGAGTGCAGACTCGAGTTTCGGTGTGACAGACTTAAGGTAAAATGTATTGGAGTTAGAATCGATAGTCGTAAAATTTTTCTTTTATAATATTCCCGGTGACAAATTTGGACAAACAAAATGCGTTTTGGGTTTAACATGATATTCACATTGAATATATTAATAAGTATAAACGAACGTTGAAAATAAATAAAACTAAACACGTTCACCGTATTTTCGAGGTTGTTAACGGTTGGTTTGGTTAGGTTGTAAGTTGCAGAATTGGGAAATCGACTTTACACCTCGAATACATTTTTATCCTTCGTAATAAATATGAAAATGCAATTGCTCGATAACATTCCACCTAGTGTGATAACAGTTTTTAAAAAAAAATCACGAAACAAATGAAACGACATTCAAATGTACCTGTACGTGAATTAATAATTTACCGAATGACACACATGTGGCCCTAAACGTGGGAAGCGTGTTCAAATGACAGTTTTGATGAAAACGCTCTTTATACATAAAAGGTAATTTCAACAAAATTTAATGATTCACCAACCTCAAAACGACTTTCCTTACTGTTGTATTTGCAATGATTTATGATGATTTGTGAGTGCCTAAGAACAACTTTTTCGATTAAAATGAAAGCAATGGTACTGGAAAATTGCCGCGAGCGATCGTCATTCTAAGGAAGTCATCACAAAAACAATTTCTCCCACACAAGAGGGTGACAATTGTGACATAAAGTTTTAGGACGGTAACTTCGAGCACTGAAAGCTCTCCCGAAAAAATGTGTCCCAAATTTTATGAAGGGAGTTGTGGAAGAAAACTGTACGTGAGCAATTGTGGCAAAAAACTGTCATGAACGTTCGTGTGGTTATCGGGCACAGTAAACCCACACACATACTTCTGTTCATACCAAAATAGTATTAAAAATACCGTATAAGCAGCTCTTAATAAGTTCACATAAAGCGCTCCTCTCTCTGCTGTGAGATGAATGTGCACATTACAGTGGTTAGGCCATCGTAAATTGTACGAGCGACAGGCGTGTGCAGAATGCGCTCGCCATGCAGCAGTGAAAGAAAAAATAGCTACTTCTAGTCGCTGCAGAACTTGATTAGAGTTGAAAACAACGCCATGTGTGTATGAGCTCCGTAAGCTTCAAAACTTGAAGATTCACGAGATCATAACTCTGGTTGAGTAGCGTAAGCTCGAAGGAGATTTTTATACGGCTTCACTTTGCACTATCGTCCAAAAGTTACGAAAATCATACAGTGTAAAATTAATATCAACATGATAATTAGGTAATGTGAATCCAAATTATTTCAAATGCACGTTCTTATTTCGATTCACTAATATAGCCAAAAACCCTTCGTTTGTTTCTCATACAGATAGAAGAGTTTTATTTAACGTGTGAAGTTCATTTGACGTTTCATGTAACACAAGCCATGACCTTAATTTCGAAATCTCATTTTAACGTTAATGTACGATTAAATAGTTTTGAGCAAATTTTTTTCGTCAGATTCCAGCACTTTCACTAGCGGGCGTTCTAATACAGTTTCGATACACGAACTTCAGCATAACATAATGAGGCCCTATACATAACCCTACGAAACGCTTGTCTCAAGGAGCAGCGGCCAGAGGAAATGTTGAGAGCAGCGAAAATTTTTCAGACGAGAGGAAGGCGAAAATTTTCCGGATGACATTAGAACCGTCCTGGATGCTGAAGAGTTATTTTGTGTTTCATTTTATGGTGCTTTAGGATATTCCAACAGTGCAATAGGACCTATTTATTGGCGTTTAGTGCACCAGTTGAGTGATCCGTTGGCAACTGCAAAATTTACCAACTGACCGCAATGACTGAAATGAATGTGTAAAAAGAGTTATTCTCTTGTTTTAATTTTACTGCATTTTAGCATTTTTTTAATGTATGAGTGCAATGAAACGTGTGCACTAACGCTGATTTCAGAATGGTTTAATAAAGCAAGATGTGCTGTAGTTCTACATTTATTTTTTGGTGATAAAAGTTACATACAAGAGAATGTTTAACCCTTTTAACCCAAATATTCAACGAAGTTTCAAAGTTAAAACGATTGTTTCTTTTTCCCGGTACAATGTTATAACATTTGTTTCTTGCACAACATTCAAATCAAGAGGAAATAATGTACAAAGTTCTTAATTTGATGAAACACGGCAATCAAAAATCGAAATACAAAATGGAATTTCAGCTTAGAGCTCCTAGCAGAGAGAAGTGCAATGATATTTACAAGAATCCTGGAGTTGCAATGATAACCGCAAGAATCACTATAGCTACATTGAGATTTATAAGAATCACTACAACTGCAGTGAGATTTACAAATATCACTACCGTTACAGTAAGATTTACACGAATCTCTGGAGTTACAGTAAGATTCACAAGAATCTCTGGAGTTGCAGTTAAATTCACCAGAATCTCTGGAGTTACAGTAAGATTTACACGAATCTCTGGAGTTACAGTAAGATTCACAAGAATCTCTGGAGGTGCAGTAAGATTCACAAGAATCTCTGGAGTTACAGTAAGATTCACAAGAATCTCTGGAGTTACAGTAAGATTCACAAGAATCTCTGGAGTTACAGTAAGATTCACAAGAATCTCTGGAGTTACAGTAAGATTCACAAGAATCTCTGGAGTTGCAGTTAAATTCACAAGAATCTCTGGAGTTGCAGTGATATTAGCAAGAATCACAAGAGATGTGCTGAGAAGCGCTCGAATCACCAGCAGTTTTGAAACAAGAATAAATCATTCAGACATTTGCCAGTGGTCGCTTAAGCCTCAATAAAGACTCAGTGATCGACTCGAGAATCCTGGAGTTATACTGGTTCTCGACCCAGTATTGTAATTATAGTAATTCGGGACACACGCTAGTAGACAGGGCCACACACCAGTAGACAGGGCCACACACCAGTAGACAGGGCCACACACCAGTAGACAGGGCCACACACCAGTAGACAGGGCCACACACCAGTAGACAGGGCCACACAACAGTAGACAGAGCCACACACCAGTAGACAGGGCCACACACCAGTAGACAGGGCCACAAATCAATACATCACATCGTTCCCGCACAAATAAACAGTACGCTGCCTCTGCATCACAGTTTCAACGAGAGTTGCGGTCTGCTGAAAATTTTTCCTCGGTGTGCATGAATTGAATGCATAATTTATCAATGAATTTAATTAACTGCGCAATTTTACGCCAGCTAATAATGGTCGGACGCAGGACGGCCGCGAAATGAACTGCGGTTATTGCGAATAAGCCCAAAAAAAATTAAATTTGTTCAAAATAGAAGTCCCTCGGGCTGGTGAGTTGGCTTGGTACGGACGATCGTTGTTTCTACACTCATTTTTGTCGACAAACGCTCACGTTTGGTCTACGGTGTTGAAGCTTTGCTGTAGTGTCGAATTCGATGCTGAAGCTTTGCTGTAGAGTTGAATTTGGTGTTGAAGCTCTGCTGTTGAAGCTCTGCTGTTGAAGCTCTGCTGTGGAGTCAAATTTGTTGCTGAAGCTTTACTGTAGTGTCGAATTCGATGCTGAAGCTTTTTTGTAGAGTTGAATATGATGTTGAAGCTCTGATGTTGAACCTCTGCTGTAGAGTTGAATTTGATAATGAAGCTCTCCTGTTGAAGCTCTGCTGTAGAGTTGAGTTTGATGCTGAAGCTCTCATGGTGAAGCTCTGCTGTAGAGTTGAATTTGATGCTGAAGCTCTACTGTAGAAGCTCTGCTGTAGAAGCTCTGCTGTAGAAGCTCTGCTGTAGAAGCTCTGCTGTAGAAGCTCTGCTGTAGAAGCTCTGCTGTAGAAGCTCTGCTGTAGAAGCTCTGCTGTAGAAGCTCTGCTGTAGAAGCTCTGCTGTAAATTTGAATTTGATGCTCAACTCGTAATTTCTGTGCTATCTGTCGAATGAACTCCACTGGCTGTGTCGCTTTATCATGTACGATGTAATTCTATTTGTTACAGAAATACGTGGCGCATTCATGAAAGGTACTTCTATTCATTCTTTTTCATCGAAAGGAAATTAAGAACAATCGGTCAAATAACAATGCAACGAAGTACTTTTTTTTGCCTCATCTTTAAAGTCTGTGGTTTCAGGATTCCTGGAAAAGACATCAAGATGCCCCGAGAGACAATGGTTTTTAGGTATCTGAAGTTCCCTCGAGATTCACAAGAAAACCGCTTCCCCTGTCTGATGTTTCAAATATCACGTCTAGTCTCGCTTTTGAAAGCTCTGATAACTCACTCATGACATACGTGAAGAAATCTCGGTTTTCATATGTAAAAATATTTCCCATTGCTATTCACGCTATACAATTTATTCGTCCTTTGTTTACTTGAGAATCGAAATTATGGCTCTTCATGACTCATAAGATAAAATTTCAAATGAAATATATTAATATCTAAATTTCAAATTTAATTTGTCTTTGTTCCATGGTTAGTTGAGCATATCTCACTTCTAGATGCACCGCTTATTAACTAACGTATCCAGGGGGTTACGTGGGATGGATACGTGGGAGGGATACGTGGGATGGGTAAGCCAGAGAAGACAACCTTGTATATATAAAGATTTACAGAAGTTTTAAATATCTGCTACCATTTCACACCTTACATTTGCTGTACCTGAACTTGTGAACTTGTGAACAAGCCTTTTCCTGCTAGTGCGAGCTTGCGTTCAATGTAGTCTCAACGTAGTCTTGCAGAAGAGAAGGATTTTGGTCCGCCAAGCTGCAACTACCGTAGACTTTTTGTCTCAATATTGAACGACGTAATAGGGAAATTCAGATGATTTGCAATGAGCCCTTGCTCAATTTTGCGATAGCCGCTCCACCAGCATTGACCTTAACGCCAATTTTTTATTGTTATCTCCAGTATTGACCTTAAGGCCTGAATCTTTTATTGTCCTCTCCCGCATTGGCCTTAAATCCCAACTCTTTCATTGAGATCGCCAGCACTGGCCTCACGAACAAGTTGTATGTCGAAAACAATTTAAATTGAGTCTGTGATGGAATCATGAAATTAACAGCACTTGAATTGACCCGATGATGAAGCTATAGATATAAAACCACTTCAACAGAGCCTGGGGTCAAGGTGCATACGTACATTAACAACATCGCTTACATAATACCGATGGCCGAGTAATACAAATAAAACATCACTTAAAAAAACATCAATTTGAATAGAGAGTGCCTCTTAAATGAAGCCTTTGATTAAGCTATGGAAATAACTTCACTTCAACAGAGCTTGCGATTAAGTTCTATTAGTACAAATACTCACACACAACTTCTGGTCAAGCAATGTGAACATAACCGCTCAAGAAAAACATCAGTCTATTTATACACAAGATAAAGCCTCTGAAATAAAGCCTTTGGATAAGTAATGGAAATAATCCCACGTCCACTGAGTCCGAGCCTTTGCTTGAGTAATGGAAATAATCCCACGTCCACTGAGTCCGAGCCTTTGCTTGAGTAATGGAAATAATCCCACGTCCACTGAGTCAGAGCCTTTGCTTGAGTAATGGAAATAATCCCACGTCCACTGAGTCAGAGCCTTTGGTTAAGTAATGGAAATAATCCCACGTCCACTGAGTCCGAGCTTTTGGTTAAGTAATGGAAATAATCCCCCGTCCACTGAGTCAGAGCCTTTGGTTAAGTAAGGGAAATAATCCCACGTCCACTGAGTCAGAGCCTTTGGTTAAGTAATGGAAATAATCCTGCGTCCACTGAATCAGAGCCTTTGATTAAGTAATGGAAATAATCCCACGTCCACTGAGTCAGAGCCTTTGCTTGAGTAATGGATATAATCCCACGTCCACTGAGCACGAAGGTAAGCTACATGAGCACGGATCACAGAACCTTAAGTTTCCGCATCAATGGAGCGGCGACAGACCCAATACGGCGTGCATTGATAGCGCTACGTTACAGAGAAGACAATCGAGGCAATCGAACAGACTGACATGCCGAGGGGTTCATTCTGTTACACCAAACTACAGCTGCCTTAAGGCCCGTCTACACTATCCCACTTTTCGTCAATCCCAAACACACCAAAACGCGAACAAAAACACAAACTTTTCTGAACCGTGCCCAGATTACGTTTTCGGCGGCGTCGAGTTGTCTGCGAGCAGCATGTGAACGAACAAGACTGCTCTTCAAGTACGTTTTAGTAAATTGATGTATATTATTGTTAAAGTTAATTTGTTGGAAGTTAGTACACATAATTATCTGTGTGTCCAAATATGAACAGAAAATATTAAGAATCCCGAATGTATTCTCAGAAAATTTTGAATACTAATCACTGTCACTGAGGGATGGGATCGGCTGAAATACAGGGTGGTTGCTAAAATGTATTCCTTTTAAAATTTCAATAACTTGTTATATATATGAAATAGGAGACTCGTATAACGTAAAACGTCTGAAAAGAAATAATTTAATGTTTTTTTACGTATCTGGTATACTCTCCAAATAAGCATAAACATCAAGGGTGCAGGAGAGAAGATAACTGCAATCATCATACATGGCACATCTGACTTCAACAAAGCAAGTTCATCATCGAAGAAATGACGAAAATTGTATCCATCGTCGGGACTGTGCGGAAATTATTCTTAGAATACCAATTCAAACCTAACAAAATAACGATTCAGAGGAATTTCCAAAAGTGGCAATCTCAATTTATTGTTAGAAACATTAATGAAGGAAAATCTGAAAGAAATGTTTCTGATCGCACAGCTGAAAATGTTGTAAGACTGAGAACTCTAATCCAAGATGAAAACACGAATTCAACTCGGAATAAAAAAATACAAATGAAAAATCAACTCCTCTTCTTTCCAATAATACGAGTTTTATTTCCTTATCCTGTCTGTGAAAAAGGTTGTAGCAATTTTAAATGGTACTCATTTTTAGTAACCACCCTGTACTTCTACCTTTTGCAATGCTCTTCACAAAGATTTTAAGCCATGGACTTGGGCTCAAAACAACATCCACAGTACATAAACAAGTGAGTGTTCGCTGTTTCTACGAAAGTTTTTGTTCGGAGTTTTCCAACAGTTTCGAAAACACGAACACCGAAATCTGGTAGTTTTCCATCTGTGTTCGTGTTCGAGGACTGCCGAAAAACACAAGATTCTGCCGAAAGATTGATAGTGTGGACGGACCTTTAGACTCCGCGTCTTAATATTGAGCTACATGCGTCGTGTTTGTGAAGATTTTTGAAACTGGAACGATGTTTCTTTTGAGAGTAAAAATTTCAACTAAATTCAAATCTTTCCAGGATTTCATTTTATGCTGTAGATTAATACTGTAGAAACGATTTTCAAGATGTGTAGATTAAATGACTGCACAACACCAATTTTCTCATAATTCACAGTTCAACTCACTATGCGCCCATAAACGAAGCTTATAATCACACCCACCAAACCTCCAGCCACAACCGCAAAGCCTACACTCAAAGTGACAAAACCCACAATTGCATTTACAAAACCCGCAATCACGACAGTAAAGCCAGTCATCACACCCACGAACCCCACAATCACATGGAAAAAGCATGCCTTCACATCCTTGAACCCTGGAATCACACCCACAAAGCCCGCAATCACGACAGCGATGCCCGTCATCACACTCTCCACAGCCACAGTCACACCCACTAAATCACAAGTACAACAACAAAGCCATCAACCACACTCATAAAGCATGTTATCGCACCCACCAAACCCCACACCCACCAAGCCCCACACCCACCAAATCCCACACCCAACAAACCCCTAACCTCCGCCCGCGCCCGTGCCTCACCCAACACTGCCCCCTGTGCCCCAGTCGAGCCGTTCCTGAAGGTGAAGGAGTGGAAGGTGGGGAGCCACAACGGCTCGTCAGCGCGGCTGGAGTGCCAGGTGGAGGCGCACCCGCCCGCCGAGACGCACTGGGAGGACGGCCTCGGGCGGCGCGTCGTCTCCACCGACCGCATCGTCGTCCGATACGAGCCCGACCGACACGTCGCCTGGCGGGTGGGGCTCACTGCAGGGCGTGGCGGGGTTGGGGAGTGTAGCGTGTGGAGGGTTGAGAAATGGGGGGTTGGGGAGTGCAGCGTGTGGGGGGTTAAGGAATGGGGGGTTGGGAGTGTAGCATGTGGGGGGTTGAGGAATGGGGGGTTGGGGAGTGTAGCGTGTGGAGGGTTGAGGACTGGAGAGTTGAGGAGTGTAGCATGTGGGGAGGGTGGGGAGTGTAGCGTGTGGGGAGGCTGGGAAGTGTATTGTGGGGTTGAGGGGTTGTTAAGAGGCGCCAAGTGTGACTGGGTGGTTTTGAGTGGAGGTTGACGAACATCTCTTGTGGCTGAGTGACGGTTGGGTGGTGGTTGAGTAGCGTGAGAATTAACATAGGTAGCTGATAAAAAAATATATCACAATGCAGCTGAGTGGCATTTGAAGTAGCTGAGTGGTTAGTGAGTTACCTGAATGTTAGTTGAAGCAGGTGAGGGGCAATTGAGAAAAATAATACGTAGTTAGTAAAATACAAAAGAGTGCAGTTCATTTCTTAAGCCCGTCAGGTAGTTTCAAAGACAGAATACAGTCAGGCGTGTACAAAGCAACGAACGAACGATGCTTATAGAAAAGACGGAAAAAGAGTTGACACAGAGTGTGCCGGGAAGAGAAGAGGTGAAACGAAAAGGATAGATAGAGTACTGGTAAAGATGCGCTTTGCGCATATGTTGCTAGTGTCGGAGGGTTTTTTGTAGGTAATTTGAGGGTGGAACGCAATCATCAATGCTTTTAGCTTTCGATATCGGAATATTGAACACTCAACAAATATTGTAAAAGTAGATAGGACGCTAAAACAGGTAAGAAACTCACAAACTTGCAAATGGCAAAAATCCCAGGGGCTAATCATGTTTAATCGACAAAAATATTCATGGAAATAAAATGCAATCGCCCTTTCAGAGTACCAAAGGCTGCCTCGTATACCTGGCCAACGATCATAGATTGCATGCCGGCATAGATACTGTGCTGATGAATCGTTCATTTCATTTTATCGTGATATTCTTGGAAGCTGATTATCAATGTAGGATTTGCTGGAGGAATAATCATCCTTCCCAATTTATAGTCTTTGACGTTTTAATCGCATAAGCACTTTTAATTGAAAACCAATTATTAAATTAATTAAAACTGGTGTTAACACCCACAGGGATGCATGACACTCATGGTGGTGCAGGTAGTGTCGCAATAACTGGTGTTAACACCCACAGGGGCGCATGACGCTCATGGTGGTGGACTTGAGACCTTCAGACTTCGGCGACTATCACTGCATCGCCCGCAACTCTTTGGCCATAACACGTGGCCTCGTCAGCATATACGGTGAGACTGAAATGAATTGTACATCAAAATGAGCCTAATGGACCTTTTTACGCATCAATCCAAATCAAAGACAATCCTACGCGTCAATAATATTCCCATGCGTGAAATTAGGTAGTATCAACAGGGCTCATGTGATCACAAATAAATAATGACACTTATCTTGCTCGTGAGTTCCTGGTTGACGATTGAAATGGAAACTTTAAGGGCTCATAAGTTGTAAGCACGTCACTGAGATTTTATACGACAACAAGGTGATTTAATCAAGAAAGTTACTCGCCAAGGCTCAGAAGGGCCGGCTGGGCGAAACAACGGCTTTCTCCATTCTCTGCCCTGTCTTGAATGCCCGCGCTTCCCAGCTGAGGTCGCGCCTTCAAATCCCGAAACCGTATCATGTCGGTTATGATCAAGTTCCACGAGCAAGCGATCTTCTGATATAATGAAGTCCTAATTGCTGTATAAATATTGATTCCTATTAAATTGAATTGGCAATAACACCTTGTTAAGGTTTCCTAAGAAATTTTATTTAATAATGACATATGAAGATTATTACAAAAGAATCTCTCTCGGCATTGACCTCTGACATCGCAGATGAGGTGTTGTTGTACATTTCGGTGTCGCTGGGAGCTATGGAAAACGCTGTGTTGGTGCAGGTATCAGAATGTTAACATTCGGTTAGTTAGGGCGTCTCCTACTGCTTCATTTAAACATTATATCGGTTGTTTTTTTATGTATAACGTAAAGAAATGACTCGTAACTCCTGCAGCTGCAGCAGTTGTCTTTAGTGTTGCAGTTGGGGTGCGTGGAGTTGCAGTTGTTTTACTTGGTGTCGCAGTAGTGGCTCCTGGCGTTGCAGTAGTGGTACCTGGTGTTGCAGTGGTGGTACCTGGTAGTAGTGATACTTGGTGTTGCAGTAGGGTTACTTGGTGTTGCACTAGTGCTATATGGTATTGCAGTAGTATTGCAGTTGTAGTACTGTGTGTTGTAATAGTGCGATATGGTGTTGCAGTATCGGTATATAATGTCCCATTAGTGGTACCTAGTGCTGCAGTAGGGATACTTGGTGTTGCAGCAGTGGTACTTGGTGTTGAAGTAACAGTTTGCATGCCAAATTCGACTAAATAGAAAATCAATATATGATAAAAATTATTCAATAAAACATGAATATTTCCTATAACAGGTAAGTTATGGCCTTAGTTAACGTTGGCATAAAAATAAGAGGACTTTCTGAACATTTTAAATCGATTAATCGAGTCGTCACAATGAAGCTTAAGATCTTTTTACACGCTTAACTCGCTCAAAATAAAATATCGGCTATCGTAGCACAAATGTTCCTTTATTTCCCTTGTGAACGGAATTCACTCACTGGTCATGTGAATTTCTCTGAATCAAATATTAGCACTTCCAAGTATTATCACTACGCACCCATTTTTTTAATCACATCTCTAACTTAATTTCACCATCTGACCAAGAATAAATATTTTTACTGTAAAGCTCATCTTATCGTCTTCAGTTCATTTTAATCTCCGAATAAAATTTGACTCAATTTTCGTACCCAATAATTAATTATCCACCCATGGCGACCCTTTAATCCTCAATTTCATTGATCGATAACTTTCTGGAAGCATTAATTTTGGCGCGCGCCCTCTTGTAAGTCGATTATACAGCCTGCATAATTTGGGGGGCGGCGCAGGGGAGCGGTGGGGCTGTTCTCAGCACCACTGCATTGTAAATGAGGCCTCCTGTGTTCACCTAAAGCTTCCCTTCAATCGCCGATCGCATTTTTATTAAATTGCTTGTACCTTTGAATTTAATAAATTTAGCTTTTCGATTTCCTGGTTTCATGCAAGCTGAGAGAATATAATTTTCCCCATCGGCCAGCAAGTTTTGGGTTAGATCATCTAGTTGATCTAACCCGATTTAATCCAGTTAATCAACGTCGATCTAATTCAGTTAATCAACGATCGTATTTAGAAGCTGAATTAATAAACATTTATGAATTTATATTTAAATTGTTCTTTTAATGTAAAATAATAACGACTTGGAAATGCACAAATTGAGGGCTCCAGCAAATTGGATGAAGCGATCAGAAAGGTTAGTAAGACAAGAATGAATGACGATGCTAGAAAAACATCATATTCCGTAAAGAAAACTGAGTACAAATTTACTCGTTACGAGGTTATGATCCCCAGTGTTGATGTAGTTTAAAATTTTTTTCGGAATTTTACTGCAATCATTTGAACATTATAGTCCCTGAAACCCCATTGATTTTATTTGTCATTGTTACTTTCGAATAATCGACACTTGTTATCGAGTGTTGGTTCGAGCGTAATTTGAAGTGCTACGAATGCAAAAATTCTCACAGAGGGAAGTTCTTCATGGGAATTTGAAAATTCCCTTCCAAATTCCCGCCTGATGAACTGTAGGCCACGTCACTCCTTGCTTTTGACCCCCCCACTCCATGGCGCTGTCAGGTTTTTAAGTAAAGCAACTGAAATTATCTATGCTAATCGCTGTGTAACGGTGCACAAGGCACTCAAGTATAAATAATATTGAATACGCCTCATTATCGAGCTAAGTATTACCCTACGTCATGATGAATTTCTCGTTCATTCACCTTCAAAATCCCAGCACCGGTTTTGCAGGAGCCCGTACTTCAGAGATTTTTTGTGAATTTTTGCGAATAAACTCCTGAATACATGTACACATAACTATATTATCTGAATTAACATTCTTGAGGGCGGTATATTACACAAGCAAACCTCAACTCACGATTACTAATCCTTTACTTTCTAAATATTCTCCGGAAAAGCTCGCTATGATAAGCGATGCACCAAAAGTTCATGCCAGACAATTATGTCATCAGTTCTTAGAACTTTGAACCTTGAGTAAAATAATGCATCATTACCATCAGTTATTTCGTTTTGACTGTTTCCATACCAAATTGAACGTGCAACCGCTACTGAAAAAGTTTTTAAAAAATGGAGAGCTTAAATGAAAGACCCTAAGTACTTCGAACAATCTCATTTCAACTCGTGGTGGAGAGAACTATTAGAATTTCAAATTCTACCTGATGAAACTAACACTTCGTGTTGGTTTGGTGATTGATGGTGTCGAGTTACGCTTGGGAGATGAAAAACAGACCGTAGCATCTCTGAGCATGTTGACAAACATATAGTTTCCAAAAAGTTGAAATTCTAGAGATGATGACCACATATCAAAGCGCGGGCAGTTGCATTTAATTAAATTCCCAACGTGTATATTGAATTCAAATACTAAATTCTTTTACTTTAGGCTCATATTTTTTTTCTGCCGCTTTTTCGTGGCGTTTAAAACTTGGATAATTTCTTCATGGTATCCTGACGGCGGTCAACTTTTCACGCTCGACAAAAACGGATTACGTTAGCGGGGTCCAATTTCTGGTTTTGTGCTCCGAAGTTGTTTTACGCCAGTGAAGCGAACCAGTGCGATTCGCGGCGAGTTTTAGAAAAACGATAACACAATGTCAGTGGTTTTGACAAAAACAATTCCTATTGTGACGGTACAGATGTAAAAATGATGAAATTTATTGTATTTATCATCTGTATTGCTTCCGAGGTGAATTGATGGCGCTTTGAGGTATCACCGGTCCTGACACGCTGGTAAAGAGCTGCCACACCAGGCAGATTGAGCGGCACTTCTCTAATAGCCTGGAACAATACAAGTGTCAAACTTGCATAAAAAAATGCAAATTATAAAGATGTAAAAATCATAATTGTTTGTATTAAAAACAAACACATTTCAAATTGCGTAAGCAAATTTGTATTGAGTGGCGTTTGAGTGAGGGTAAAATCTGAATAATTAATGAACACCAAAAAGCATCAAAATGAAAATTTGCTTTAAAAGAAGTAGCAGTGCCGTTGTGAAATCACTCCTGGAACCATTTTCTGAAATACTTATGAAAATACACATTTTATGTCCCAACTATTGAACGTAGAATGTTCAAATTGATCGTGAAATTAATCACAAATTATGCTTTGTTGGCACATGTATCAAACGAATCTTTTGTCCCCGCGAGGAGGAGGATGGAGGAATCAAAACCCACTTTATCCTTATAATACGACAGCGAATAATGCATGCTTTCAAAGTTAATTCGTTTTCCTCAAACGCACTTGGCACTCAGTACTGAATACCTTGAGCTGAACGTCTTTTTAAGTGGAGTGGTTTTTATTGTTTAATTACGCACTATTTTTTCAATTAACTGTTGTTTTTTTCAGCACCTATTCTTCTTCTTCACTTTATTCTAAGAATTTCTTTCAAAATTTTTCTATTTCTATGTGCTGGGTGCGGTGATACTCCTTATACATCGATTCCCTTTTTTTCTTCAACCCAGATTAACGGTGCCTTCGTCCTATTTTGCTTGGGAACTCCTTTGTTGTTGTTAGAGAGGTTCAAGCTAATTTATAACTCTGAAAATAGTGAGAACATCTTAAAACTTATTCTACAAATGTGTAAATTTTTATGATGAAATTGCCGATTGAACTCTCAAAAAGGTAATGCCAACTGATAAAACCCCTCAATGTGCACGAAATAAATCCGACGATAATAGCTTTATCACTGAAATTTTCCCTTAACTTTCAAACGCTGAAAATATTGGACAACCTGTTAGATCAGTTCCATTTTCACTTCCGTATTGTGTTAAGGATCTCTATTTTAAATATTTATTTGACTATACTTTGTACCAGAAATTGGATCCCGTCTGTTTGTCCCTGCTACGGGGACCACATCTGGCATTTCGTACGGGCCTGACCCTCCTGAGTACTCTGAACTGTTTAACGACCTCTGCCCGCCACCCACGGTGTGCCCCATCTGCCCCACCCCGCCATCGGGTAAAGAGGGACGCCAACACTGTCTCAACATTGGGCAACTTGCGGGACGAAGCTACGAGGGCTTCCAGAACAGGAGCCAAGGTGAGGAGAGTCGGAGAAAGTAATTATCGGTTTATGCGAGGAGCACTTTGGCCTAGTAGTGAACGCGCTCGCTCTCTGTCCGGAAGTTCCTAGGTTCGATTCCAGCGCGCTTCTAGTTTTCCCCGTGAGGAAGAAAGTTAGTTACAACACTTTACTCAATAGGCGTGCGTACATGGGAACTGCATTGACTGCGAGTCTCCGTAACGACCTCCTAGTATATAAAACAATGAGAGCATCGTCTGTCTGTTTGCCTGTGCCTCACACTATGAAAGCATTTTAAGATTTGGTCCGCAACACAGACTCACGATTCAACTACTTTTTAGGTGTGTTTGGGTACACTAGCATCCGTGATCTCTGATATATATCCTCATTTTATTAAAAATCAGTTTTCACGAATACGCTCGTAAATTGTAGTTCAGACATGAAAAAATCAAGGAGCCAATTGTGACAGTGAAGGTGCACTAGTTTCAATTTCACGGCATTTGAAAAACCATCTTAGATATGGCGTTTTTTAATTTGATTAAGACGAAAAAATCTCTTTCTCTGATGGATTATGGTCTTACGGATTATGGTCTCTGATGGATTATGGCCCGTTGTTGTCACCGCACGTCTTCGAATTCCTAGGCAAAAAAAATAATCTTGACGTAGATATCTGAGAGTGCTATAACAAATGCAATCTTTTGTTCTTGGGATCAGTATAGTTGTTGAAAGTAACATACTACACTTTCGTTATCTGGTATTTACTCCTCAAACGCAATATTCGAATAAGAAGGAATATTGGATGCTTGACTCTAGAGAAAGAGTTTGGGATTAACAGAAATAAGAAAGTAAAATCCCTGAACTAAATTGAAATATTTAATCTAACCGTGCCACTCACATTTGATGGGTGGGAGTTAATTAAGGTGACACTGTCTTCAAATGAGATCCTCCAAAGCAATGTCCCCATTATGGCTTTTCTATGTTCAGTTGTGAAATTAGCAGACAGAGGCTCATTGGCTACAATACATTTGAATAGAAGTTTGTCACTGATAGAATCGAAATGTTCCACAGTTCTTTTAGTCCAAGTAAACAATTTTGTTTATCTTCTGCGATGTGTTTTGTCCTGGGCATTGAAACAATAACCGGCCTAATGACGAAGCAACTGCTGTTGATCAAATTGAGATTAAAATATTTTATTTCCATTGTGTTACTCAGTTCATTTTTTGTATGAATTTTACGACTGTAATTTCCCCTTTTAAAGTGTATATATAAACTTAAACTTGCCCTCAGTTAACATACACTTGTTTTTGAGACGCCAACTAGCTTTTGCTCAAAGTTCTGTTTGAAAAAAGCTGTAAAACAAAATTAAAATCGCGCAGCGCTTCTAGCATTTAGGAAACAGTGACCTGAATTAAACTGATGATTCTTGAACTAGTAATTTTTATATTCCAATATTAAACTTAAACACATCGTAAATTTGAAAACATATTAAACTTAGTGACATGTTTGTGATTGTCCAAAAATAATTCGACCATTTCTTTACACAAATTTTGGAGAATGAGCCAATTTCTTCATTCCTAGTAGCAGACGATCACCGTCTAAAGTTAATGTAATTTTTTTTCTATTCCACTCTAATTTAAAACAAAATTATCCATTCGTTCTAACTTTGAGAACTCAGAAAAGCCAAATAAACTCAGAGAAAGGTTAATTTGTGGTAGCTTGTAAGAGCACAAAATAGAAAACAGAGGAAGACTCTGTTTCCGTCGAGTCTTAAAAATTGTCATTTTTTCAGACCTAACCACGGCACACTGGAACTGTTACGGAGTGCATGTACCCATCCCGGCTGAATTGTACACGCTTGCTTAGAAATATTTTGCTGAGTTTTGAAGCTTCAAAAGCTTTCTTACTCGCATTACCATTTATTTCCGTGTATCCATATTTAATAAAATCTTTGAGGAATGACGCCCACGTTCAGAAATTTGCAATACTAACGACAAACTGTCAATCTCCCAAACAATGAAGGCTCTGTATATTTCCCAACTCTTTCTCGAACTCCTTCATTTTTTATTTGATGGAGAAGAACTGCAGAGCATAAATGTCCCTGTAATTAATGCTCTGGGAAACAATGAAGGTTTGCCTCGCTCTTGGCTTCATTCGAACATTTAAACAACAGGCTGTTCCAAATGATCTTAGAAGTTTTAATTGGATCTGAATTTGATCTGAAAACCAATACTGCAAAACGTGATTGTTTATTCCTCACATGTAGACATTTTACTGTTTTTTTGCAGGCCATGAACGAATATACTAGGCAATTCAATTTTTCTGAAGCAAAGAAAATCCGAACAATGTAGTTGTCTCCATTTCATTTTGCATAAATCTGTTAGGTAAATCCCGTCTGTTTCTACCAGGATACATTATTTGCATGACTTCATAAGGAAAATAAAAATATTTATGAAGGAAGATGCTATCGGTAATTCCTTTTGAGGAGGAAGATAATTCTTCTTTTTTCCAGATCCCTTCTGGGGCTCTGGTAGAAGAATTCAGGGGCCAAAATGCGAAGGCATTTTTTCTCCTCGTGCAACAAATTTCTCTTAAAAATACCGCTAGGCGGATGTAGCAAATCAGTTGGTGTTGTGAAGGCAAAGGAAATTAGCGAGACTCTTTTTCGTGGCTAATAACAAAGGTGCAAATTTAACTACGCTTTTGGAGCGGTCATTTTAAAAGGAGATGTGGAGACGCAATCATTTTCTAAGGAACACACCTTTCCTCATAAGTTTTCACCAAACTAGTGATGCACAGTCAAATTTTGCATTCAATTGAGTAGATTACTTCATTTTCTTCGAGAATTTCCCTCCCAAAAAAGTCAATGAGTCAGGACTATTGTGAATGGCATCACGCAAAAATGACATTATAATTCTTTTACAGATAGCTAAAGCATGGTCCCTGACTTTTCCCACCTTGATATTTGAATCAGAACGATTGGCAAATTAGTAATTCAAAATTTTTTTTGAAAGATTTCAGCTTTTTATAAAAAACGCATTAAAATGAAGAACTTATGTACAGAATATCCCATAAAATGAACTCACACTTCAACTTTCAATACCCATGTATTTTGTTTTGATGTAGGTGTTTAGGCATAGATTCAAGTCCAGTAAGTTAAATCAAGAAAAAGAACATTAAATTCTACAAAAAATAACAGACAGGAGACAAAATTAAGTTGCACCTGAAACAAAAACAAAAATACTGGAGTAATCGTCAATCAAACGACGATTACACTCTTTTGAAGCACCTCGTCCAATACTAGCAGGTGAAACAATGGCATTACTACGGAGAACTGAAAACTGGCTTTACATTTTACACGCAGAATGCCAAGTGTCAGCTGTGGGGAAGCCTGTGTTCCACCGCCACACGAACACCTCATACGGAGCCTGGATGCAGGAGGCGGGAGGCAAGGCCGCCTCTGAGGCGCCGCCTCACTTCTACACCACAGACCCCGCCGCGCCCTCCAGCCTCCTCGAGTTCACGGACAAGGACACCTTCAGGAGGAACCAGCACTACAAGAACCACACGTTACCTTATCCTTTCACGGTCAGTAGCCTCATTATGCTGGAGTAAAAAAGCTCTATCTTTCTCGTCATGTGATGCGGAGGTCTAAAGAAAAATATAGCTTGATTCTTGTATGGTCAGCTGCGGTGTGGAGTTCTGAAGTAAAATATAGCGTTATCCTTTCGTGGTCAGTTGTGGTGCGGAGTTCTAGAGTGAAATATAGTTTGATTTTTGCACGGTCAGCTGTGGTGTAGAGTTCTAAAGTGAAATATAGCTTCATCCTTTCAGTACGATAGAACGAAATATTTTAAAAGAGAAGTGTGATACAGATTCCTAAATAAATCACTTGCTTCAACATTTTACGATGAAATGGAACACAATTTTTTTTCTTCAAGCCTTATTTTTTGGATGATAATAAGTAACCAATTTCATCCAGCACTGCACTCGATATAATAGATGATACTTGCCCTACTAAAATTTCAAGTCGAGCGTTAATATAATAACACTGCTGGGCCGCATTTTTCCAGTATATTGTTTTAATTATGAACTGCATATTCAGAAGTGAGTTATTGATACGAAACCAGCCAAACAAAGTTGGCTGAAAGGAAACTCACCTTTTAAACAGGTTGAGAATGAGCTCAAAGTTGTAACGAACCTGTCGCTCACTAAATAAATATTTCCCTGAAGTATCTTGTATACGTGCGAAAGTCCTCTAGGAGTGCACCTCGAGAGAACCGGGGAAAATATTGTGAATGACTAATTTTCTAAAGTGTTCCTAAAGTAAAATTCGTGGTCAAAAAAATGGGAAAACACGATGATTATATCGAACGTGGACCACCCATTTCTATATTTCAACTGGTCTTATCTCAAGCCTCTCGTATTAACGCTGACATCTCTCCGGATCAGCAAATGTTGCTGTAATTTATGGAAAATTACGCTAATGTTTTCCATTCAAAATAATTGTTAGAATACTTACACACGAAGCCAAAATTTTTGAATTATCCGAGCTTCATTTTTAATGTAGAATTAATACTGCTCTCCCTTCTTAACATTAATAAATCAACTCACATGTTTCAGCGAAAATCATACACAATTCCTCAACAAAAGAAATGAGAATATCTGATCCTACTACGTGCGTTTGAATAAGTGAATTTCAGCACCGTACTTCGCCTTATTCCCCCCAGAGCAAAGCCATGATTTTAACTGAGGCTTCTTCAAAGAAGCAACACCGCCTCACGACGTTGCAATTTTGCAGGCTGCTTTAAAGTAAAGATCAGAAAGGCCTTTGAATTCCTTATTCCGTCCGCCCGTTGAGAACAAAGAATGCTTTATATCCTCGGCAAGCAAATAACGACAAGTTCTCAGAGCTGATTTTATTGGAATGGTCGGCCTTGTGCCGGAGCCTAAATTCAAAAGAGAGAAAGAGAAATAAGCAAGAGGCAAACTTTATACGCGTGCTTTGGCAGGCTTGATTTGCCTTCACATAAACCTTCTGCTAAAGAATGGTGTCCTGAATTATACCATTTACAACTCAAAATTATATAATTTTGCATGGAACATCGACGTGTGTTGCCACATTGTAATTTTAATATGAAAACATTTCTTTCTCCTTCGCGATACATTGCCTTACAAGCAGAGCTGAACCTTCTCCTGAGAATTTTTGCAGAATTGCGTCTCGTTTGAAGTTAAATCAAAGCCTCAATTCGAATTTACTGACAAATGTCATTATAAAGTGTTAACAAACTTTTACTCCATATACTTAACACCGAATATCAAGTTCTAAATGACGACTTTGAGTTAGCATCAACGGAGGAAATTAACTTCTCTGCTGCTGCAATCACGCCGCCTGCTGCAAGTCTTCAGCTTTAATGCTATGGCAATTAATTAAATTACTCACGAGGCCTTCAAACACGATTACCGGCGTCTGCATGAATGAAAGAATGATTAAAATTGCTAATTTAAGCACTCACAGCGTTCCCTCCAGGCGGTAGTCGGTTACGATGCATCAAAACTATGATCATACTACTATGCACAGCCTGTGAACGTGTGTCAGCCAAAACACACTGCGTAGTTAGAAAATCATTTTCTATCTTTTAGGTTTAGAAAAATTGAAATAGAATTACTAAACGAACGCAAGCCTTCAAATGACATTGGTTGCACTTCTCCTCCTCCAAATGATGTCCCTCCTCCCCAGTCATGACACTCAAACTTCTCAACTCCGTGCAAACTAAGCCGTTCGCACCCTCAATGCTTATTTACCCCGCGAGAGGGCGCACTTATTCCGGGCACTTGGCGCCCTGTTTTTAAGTTCACATAGCTTAGTCCCATTTCATTTCCGTTGAGTGATAAAAGTGGCCTCATTTTTCGCCCTGCAGGGCAATTCCCACGTCGTCTACAACCAAACTTTCTTCTACCACGAACGCAACTCTTCCAACTTGGTGCGATACGAGCTGTGGTCCGGCGTGGCCTCGAAGCTGCGACTGCCGCTGCTGTCCGCCAGCTCCGGCAATTTCCTGTATTCCCGCGGCCAAGACCATATGGACCTCAGCGTGGACGAGAATGGGCTTTGGGCCATATATGGCCTTCATAACAGGAACAACAACACTGTCGTCGCCAAGATCGAGCCCAACAGCCTCAAGGTCGGCCAAGAGCTTCGGGTTAATGGAAAACTTTTGGGGCTTAATTCAAATTCTGATAAATTGACGAGAAAAGGTAGAGGAATTGACTCTTCTTGCCTAATGAAAGATAATTGTAGCAATATTCTCATCGTCATTTCATGGAAGGAATCTTGAACTATTGAATTTCGATTACCTTGCAACGTAGACGTTGAATAATTTCAATTTTCAGAATATTTCAGAATTTTAAATCTCATCTGAACTTTTTAAACACAATTTCATTTCTTTTGATTTTATTCGTACTCATCAATTTTCCTAAAAGTCTGTTAATTCTATAATTGATGTGAGTTAATGTTGGAGAAATAATGCGGTTGAGAGAAGACACTTCCGCAACAGCTTTTCTGTCTCAATGAAATAGATGTACTCGGATCATCAAATCAATAAATTTTCAGGGCTTAAAAGATTTCGACCATTCCACACGGTATACGCACTATGGAATAATTTCCACTAGCTCTTGGTTATAATTTAGCTCTGAATATCATTGTTCGCACGCTCGTATCACAATGCGGTGAATGTCTTACTATAGCCTAAAGCCTCCTCATTGTGCATCTCAGAAATCTACTAACGAATTTTTTGAAGGGTGGATATCTTGGTGGCACCCTCACAGCTTCTGTAAAATTACTCGGCAGTCATTTGAATGCTCACATGTAATGAAGTTATCATGCAAGTAAAGTAAATTATGCAAGCGGTACTTTTAACACAAAACTTTTATTTTGTTTATTTATGAGGTTTTCAGATAATTGTTGGTTGAATTATCTAGATGTGAACGCCTGAGTGATATGAAGATCCTGAAGTCAACTCTGGCTTTTCAACCTTCAGTAATTGAAAAATGTGCAAATTTTTAATCGCTTGCAGGACATGTGATTGATAAAAAGTCAACTGCATTATGCAATATTTTTTTATTTAAAATTTCTCACAATTTGATCTCATTAAATTTTTTTTTGTATTTTCAATTTACATCTAGGATTTCACAATGGATTTCCCAATCCCCATCAAGAATTTCTGAATTTTAATGAGCAATTCTGCATGTATTGTAAATTTTTCAATATTAAGCTATATTAAAGACATGAGTTTGCATTAAATTGTATAATTCCCTGATAGCTACTAATTTTGGCATGATCAATCCACGGCCGCAATGAATGAGCATCAAGCAACTTTCTTGTTTCTTTAGTTGAACTCGTATTTAATCATTTGAGTAAAAATGTATACATTCCATTTAGACAGTCATAGGTGTACAGAAATACCTTATCGGGGTTCATACAATAATTACTGTATACAGGTAAACCAATCCCATTAATCATCCTCCAGTGGTCCTAGTCAGATAATCTACGTCATTTCACAGCCCAATTATTACATCTGCTTAACCAATTATAATTATAAGCCAATCCCATTATTCAACATTCAGTAGTCCTAGTCATACACAACATGCGTCATTTCATAGCCTATTTATCATATTTGCTTCACCAATTATAATTAAAAGCCAATCCCAACATCTCTCCTCCAGTGGTCCTAGTCAGATAATTTGTTATTTCGCAGCCTGATTATCACATTTGCTTCACCAATTTTGATTATAAGCACATCTCATTTTCCATCCTCCAGTGGTCCTAATCAGATAATATACGTAATTCCGAAGCTTAATTATCACATTTGCTCCACCAACTCCTCCAGATCGAGTACAGCTGGAACATCTCCCTGACCCACCACAAGTTCGGTGACATGTTCATCACGTGTGGAGTTCTGTACGTCATCAACAGCACCACGGAAAAAGACACCAAAATTAGGTAACTGTGAAAATTTTGTTCTTTACGCTGTTGCGCTGTGCTCTTTATTGTCGTCATATTCATCGTGGTCTGACTTGCTGCAGTTTCATCTTCTGAGTGTCATGCGTATTGGTGTAGGTATGATGTGTGATGGTGTTGGTGTAGGTATGATGTGTGACGGTGTTGGTGTAGGTATGATGTGTACGGGTGTAGGTAATGTAGGTGTTTGTGTAGGTAATGTGGGTGTTGGTGTAGGCGTGATGGGTGTTGGTATGGGTAACGTGGGTGTTAGTGTAGGTGTTTTAGGGTATTGGTGTTGGTTAGATGGGTGTCGGTACAGGTGCAGTTTGTGTAATTATGCATGCCCTAGTTCAACTGATTCTTTAGTGTAGGATTTCCTCAAATAAGGTAGAGCGACGCAAAACTACAGTTTGAAATTGTACGCCTGTCACTTTCATCCTTAAGTAAGGCGGAAACTAATGTGTGCATGTTAATTGTTTCATCATCATACGAGGTAGGATATCCAATACTTATTCCCCCTATGTGTTTTAGATTTTTTGAAGCAAAATACTATTCCCATTTAGTTCATCAAATCTCATTTTAATTCACTTAAACGTCTGATTTCTAACTTGTAATTAAGTTACCGAGAACCTTTTTACTGGTGTACAGTTGAACAAACTCAGTATAAAGCAGAGCTAAGTAAACCCGAGTGTCACTGCTTTCTAGGCTGGCATTCGACTTGTACACGCAAAATGTACGTGAAGTTGACATCGACTTCACTAATCCGTTCCAGCACACAACCATGCTCAGCTACAACCCTCTCACCAAGGTGAGTGATTGCTTAGCTGCAATCCTATCGCAGAGTTGGCGATAGCCCCAATCCCAACCTCAAATATCTGGGTATTTTCAACGCTCAAAATATTTTCGCGGGATTTGATGATTCGTAAATTTTACTTACAACTCCCCTCTATCAAAATAGAGGGTGCTTGCCATGGCCTGGTGTACCTCGTTCCACTGTTCCATAACACACCACGCTTCAGTGAGCTGCCTGAGCTTGGTGACATGGGATTTCTTACACGACGCTCTTCAGAGTTCCATTATACACTTTTCCACCAACTTGCGCGCGTGGTAATTGTGCCTCTGGGAATCAAAATATGTAGTGCCCAAATTTCAAGGACAGAAATGACCCGAACCTTTATTTCGTTAGAGCATAGAATGTCTGTGATGCATGAGGCCGTAGACCGAAAGATGATAATGAAGGTCGTTTCCTAGCAGAAATAGCAGCCGCCACACTCCCTGGCACCAAGAAAGTCATGCTCTAAAGTTTTTAAAAAGACAACTACTTACACAAACTAAACTGAAAATGAGAAGTGAGATCAAATTCCGCCATTCAAACAATTTGAACACTTTAGTTTCACAAAAAATTCCTGAGTAGAATCGTTTCTTAGAACTATCAAAACGTCGTGGTGAGAACAACCCAAACGATCCAACATCGGCTGTAGATGGATCTGAGAATTCAATTTGGACGTACGACCGAAATATTCTTTCTTTGTGACACCCTGTGATAAAACGGCTTGATATCTCCTGAAAATATGTAGTTTGGGATGAGAGCTATAATATATGGTAATTTTACATTTCGAAAGCAGTACAGGTTAGTAACATCTGCTCTGAGTTCATTCATCGCCTCAGTGATGAGTACACATTCAACACTGGGTAAAACACGGTTATATCGCATCCATGCAGAGTGATGGTGTGTGATGCCTTCTGCGCTAAGAAGAACTGGGAGGAATTTCCTTTGAATTTCATTTTCTGAAAGACCTTCGTGCATAGTTCTCCTCCTATGGCCGCTGTATTAATTAGTTTGAAAATTGAGTCAGTCTGGCATGTTTGGGTATAAACTTTCGAAATCGATAACATATAATGAAAATAATTTCTTTTCTGATTTCATTGATCTAAGCCCAATGCAAGGACTTATGGGGATTCTAATATCAGTGTATCTCTCAATGATTTTTTTGTATGGATGATATATAGTGAACCATCTACAGCAAAGCATTAGCGTGAAAACGGTACCTGGAGAGTGAGGCTCAACTAAGCTATGTAGATGTGCCTGAAACAGACAATAAAAAATGGATGTCATTACCGTCGAAAGTGTTATTCGGTTCATTTTTTCTCTCCTTAAGAAAATGTCCTGTATTTGAAAGCCGTTTGTGCGAACGCACAAATCCACAATCCTCATTAGGGCGAAGTGGCACAGTTCTCTATTTTATCGCTTTTGTGTGCGTAAGTAACTTTATGCTAGCTCTCGTTCTCATCTTTTTATTTTTACTCCTAATAATCACTCTAGCTAGTGCCGCGTTTCTCGTACATTACTCTATGCTAACTCAGGTAACTATCGTGCTTTCCCGTTTATAATTCCTTGCTAACTCAAATTCTTACTGAGATCTCTCGAATATTCCTCAACGCTCTCTCGGATCCCCGTCGTGTTCCCTGGCCTATAACTCAATGCTAAATTATTCTCACTGTGAAAGTTGCGCTTCAATAATTTTACTGTGTCTGCCAGGAAATTTACTCGTGGGACTCCGGCAACCAGCTGAGTTACCCCATCAAGTACGCGACGGAACACACGGACGGCAGGACCTCGTCCAGAGACCGAGGGCGAGTGCCTTCCCTCCTGGACTTGGGATAGCGCTCTCCCAGGCGTTAAATAGCCTGTGATGATTGTGCTGTAGAAAGGCAGCGATGCCTGTTATTCACGTGAATGTATTTACGCAGTAATTCATACTTTAATGTTGTAATAATGAATTTAAGAATTAAAAAGCGTGTAGTGACTTAAATTCTGTAACTGTTTGTCTTACGATAATTTAAAGAATCTCTTTATAATGATATTGAATCATTTAATGTGTAGCAAAGTATCATGAGGAGTGATCGAAAACAATCGACAGATCTTTGTAAACATTTTATGTGGGCGTTAAAGAAGAAAACCTGATGAAACTAGATAGCTATGTCGAACGTATGTCATGTCTTTCCCAGCTTCTTGAAGAATATAGAGCTGAAAATTTAGTTCAATCTGAGGTTAAATGGCTTACGAGTCGACAGGTATCTCATACAACCACATGAATACATTTTGGCTACCTTCGTTCAAGGAATTTTCTAATTATTACACTCCTATACTTTTAGTTAAAAGAGGAACATACATGCACAATTGCACATACGTAATCGTTCAATCATAACTTTTCGATGCGTATACGCTAACTGACCCAACCAGCATCTTGTGCCTCTAAAGGTTTAAGTTAAGACTTCCAGTCATTCTTTGAACTGCAAGAAAATAGCACATTATTGAGAATGACGGTTGTGATTGTCCAGATCAAATTCCATGCACGACACTCTTAACTATTAAATTGCAATCGCTACCGTACTATGACAAATTCAACTATACTGAACCTGGTTTCCCATTTAGCCCTTTCACACTGAGAGAAATTTTGACGCACCCATGTGTCTCAAACGATTATTAGAAATATTTTGATACACAGCAGAGTATTTCCTTTGACCACATATTAAAGGCGTTGAGAGAGTAAAATTACATAATAAGTTTCAAATAACTCAAAATTTTTGTAGAAAACTGAACTGTGTTTAGATTTTGAGAATGGAGTTCAATTCTCTTAAAAACACGAATACCTTCACTAATTTTTCTTTCAATTCTCAGACGTTATTAAACGTTGTCTGAACATTGAAGTACTACTCAGTGACCAGTCTGAGAAAGTGAAATATTTATGTGAAATAAAATTGACCCACGTTTATGTGTGTCAGGGTTGACACACTTAAGTGTGTCGAATAAGCCCATGACACAGAAAAGTGTCTCGGTTTTGGGACAAAATTTTTCTCAGTGCAGATACTCGATTTTTACGGACATTGAAAAATGTGCATTTTGCAAACACGATTTGTAAAGAGAACCTCAAAAAGCGTATGATCTACAGTGGTTCATATTTGATACCACCATACTCGAAATGGCTAGAATGGCTAGACTTGATGTTGGAGAGTCTGACAAAATGTGGCGCTGAGAGCGTCGCACCCTATTTATAGTGGGGGAAAAGTGGGTCACAGCGCATTTTGCTGACACGAGTTGCAGACACATCATCGTTGTCAAATTCAGAGACAAGGTTGAGTTGCTTATCTCGTTTGACTGAGGTGAACGTTTCTCTCGGTGTTTTTCACTGGTTGCAGTTATAAAATCCAAATGTGTCTGTTGATCTCTTCTTTTAAAGAGCATGAATAGCATCTACGGTTTTTTTCGATGTTGTTTAGTGATAAGTGAAAAAAGATAATTGAAAAATCCACCGCAAGCGTAAAACTTGAATATCTTCGTGAACATCATCGTACAACTCAAATTGTGCTTATGCTCAAAATTTGTTTTAATTCGACACATGAGAACATTAATTCAAAATGTCAGTTACTGTCATAGTGACGTAAACCAAGCACATTTAATTGTGGCAATATTTCTTACCAATGATTCTAAATCAATTCATGATACATTTGTGGAAATGCCTAGAAAATGAGTTTTTTGTCCATTACATATTTTGTTCTATCTTTTCCCCTACCAGGTATGGGTAGCAGCCGTTTGTGAAGAAATGTATTTCAGTTCCCTTGCTTCTGGTGTTTTTTTAATGCAATCTTCATCCAGACGAGTGAAGTGTATTACCCAGTACAGTGTAATTTTTACAGTAAAATCGACATCTGCACTGATACCATTTCGTTTCCTACTTGCTAGCTCTAATGAGAACATTGAAGAATACTGTAACAGTGTTTACTAAAAATTTAGGCATCACGTTTCTTATTTACCAACTTCACTTTCAAATTTTATCCATGAGCAAACCTTCCCATGCAATACATACAGCGCGCACGAATGCAGAAATTGTGTGATTTACTTACGACGATGTCCACTTTTGGTTGAAGATTTGGTGATCGGTAACATTTTTGAGATCGGGTCTGCAGAAAGTATTTGGCGAACTTCTTTTGACTGAGCATAGAGTTTTGCAAGGAGCCATGAAAAAAATCTGGCTAGTTACTCTGTTTGAATTTGTAGTCAAACAAATTGAATTGTTTCTCTCGATTAGCATCGATCGTCCTAATGACATGCGATGTATAAGACATGGAGCATTTCTCTGGGTAACAATGTAAGATTACGTTTTGTCCCAAAGAAACAGTGTAAAATTTTGGAGGGTAAATTCTGCAATTCTCTCATCAATAACAAATCATTCAGGCTTTGGTGCGCAAATTAGATTAACAGCATTCTCTTACACTCACTTCTGAAGTCATCACACTGTAAGTACGAGAATCATTCGCTGACGGTGTCTTCTGGAGTTTCCATATTATTAGTATGAGAAACATTCTCTGACACTCACTTCTGGAGTTTTCATACTGTTAGTATTTAGGTATAAATGAAATATTAGGTACACAACATGGCCACAATTTTCTCTCCAAAAAGAACTTGCATGTCAGAAAAGAACAGACCGTACGAGGCTTGGAAAGATTTGAAGCACGTGGAGCTGAATATGTCCGCATCTCACCGCCGTTTTCAGGCCATTATTTTGTGCGGTCTAAAATACTGGCGCTCCACAATTTCAGATGGCAAGAGTGGGAAAAGTTTCAAGTTACGAAGGTTCGGAATTCCTGCTCGAATTTGTGGTGACGGCTATCCGTAAGAACGTAAACCGATTTGGTATGCATTCCTGCAGCAGAAAAATAGTACAGGGAAATGAATGCGCAATGCGGGGTTTTGTCGCCACAGTAAATTCTTGAACGCTTTTATTAGTGTTTACGAGCGTCATGACTCGATTTTCACGGTTTTTCATTCAAATTTTATCGTAAAATTATGGCATTAACTGTTATTAATTATGGCGTATTTTGGCATATTATTTTATTTATTATGGCATTGATGGGGATAGTATATTCAATTAAATGTAAACTCTTCAGCATTCTACCTTATGGTGAATAAAACGGATAAATTTGCATTACACACAATTAGAGCACCACATAAAAAATGTGCAGTATAATAAATAAATTATGTCTATAAATACGGCGGTTACATCACCTCTTTTTTTTCCACCAGTAAACTAAGCGAGCGTCTTTGCGTATAAAGAATAGAAAAAATTGAGACTATAATTTTAGGACTGAAAATTATGCCATGGATCACACACAAAACGCGAAACGCTGTAAAAAACGCGATGAAGTAGTTCAGAAAAAATTGGCAGCAAAAACCAAGGCGAAAGTTTGAATGTCGGAAAAATGTAATTTTCAAAGATTGCGCTCCGTATGATGCAGATCGGAAATATTTTGTAACTATGTAAGGTATTCTTTTTAACTATATACAGTCACTCGATATATTTCAAAAAAAATGTGTTGCCATCTCTCCTTGAGGGAACATCGGGTTGACTGCATTTTGTGAAGGTATATTGGGTTTCGTATTTATTTATTGGTAAGAAACTAGAGTACTTCGCAGTAAAAAATGCTCGTCATTTTTAAGTTAGGCCTCTAATTTATTTGTGATCCTGTTTCTTAACTAATTGTTTGGGAGAGTGCCTTTTGCTTTTGTCTATTTTTAAATATTCGAGTGAGGGTAACTTTCGAATGAATTTCAATCAACGCCAAATATTTAAATTAAATATTAACAGAAATTTGCAGTCATTATGAAGTGTTCAGGTATTCAGCTTACAGGGTGGGAGTAGGGACGGAGAAACCAATTAAGCTACGAACAAAAAATTAATTATTGTTGAAAATCAAAAGCTGATTAACACCTAGAGGAAAATGTGCTGGCCAAATTTTAGGCGTCTTTCGTACACATGTTTTACTGTACCGAGCATCTGGAGACCTCGAAGCCTCTAGTACCCAAAAGTATCAACTACAACTGGAATAAAAAGTATCAACTGTAGTTCCAGCTTTGTGTTCACGAGTGGTATTTATTTGTTTAGTATTTATTCATTTATCTACCTTTCAGCGCCGAAAAATGATGTTTCACAAAAAAATCATTGTAGACGATAACAGCTCTCCTCTCCAAAATACATAATTCAAAGTTATCATTCTAAATGAGTTCTTTGGTTGCATGATAGATAAACCGCTGGCATTCCTTCCTGACACATAAGTGCGTGTTAAATATAACTCAGTACACAACGTTCATGAGAGTAAAACTATATATACAAAATGCTAAAAATCTCAACTGCAACAATCACTCGCTAATAAATATTTTCAATTAACTATGCTACCACTAATGAACGGCTATGAATACCCACACTAATTAAAATTCAGACAGAGACCACTCCGGTGACACGAAGGTCTCCTCATTTACCTGTAATTACATTACTGAATGCTGTCAGGAACTTGTTTACCCAGGAAAGTCAAACAATTAAACGTACGCGAAACAATATTGTTAGTGAGAACAGTAGGAATTTTCTGATGGTACGCCATTCAGTTAAACTTCCAGGAAATGCACTAAAAGCGACGAGACTAATAACTAGGATAGAGGATTTGAAGTAGACAAATGTTCCCTCTGCTTAAATTTTTAGTGGATTTGAAGTAAATTTAACATGTGTACACAGGCAATTCGAGAACTTGTTACTTACCGAACCAATAGCGAATATACCCAATCTAACAACGCAAGTAAGATAAGAGTTGTTCCTTCTTTTAAGCTGCAGATTTTTCACTTCAGGAGAGCGAAATCCCACTCTTCTTGAGTGCTGCGCGTGTAGTCGTGAAACTTTAGTCTTATCTGGAGGGAAGCAACTGAGGAATCGTTTCCGTAACCTCGAATACTGAGTAATCGATTCCTGTCTTCTCGTGTGGTAAGTGTGAAAAGGAATGAGTGCGCATTACCGTTTTTAAAAACTAGTTTAGGAAAATAAACCAAGTAGTGATCAATTTAAAGTTCTCCGGTTTAATATACAAAAGTTTCTGAGTAGATATATTAGGAGTCCCACGATGAACAGAACGCTAAATGAAAATAATATAATTCAACAAGTGTTTACTGCAGCTTAATTCCGTCCTGACTGCATACTTCGATAAACGATATTCAACAAATGCTACTCGTTTTGGTAAAACATCTTCAAAAATATTTATTTACCTGCTATTGCTTTACTGATGGCTATCGTAAGCACGATTGCTAAAGAATTTTGATTTTTGTTCGATTTCTTCAATGAAATTTGCAACTCCATCACAATTTAATGATTCTCACAACTGCCTGATATGCACAGAACAATGCACGTTTACAAGGTTATGACTTTGTATTCATCTGAACTTAGCTTTGGACTCATCAAATTTTTACGCTGTAACTTGAAAAATTATTGTTCAGTCTTTGATGCGAGCCTCACCTGACGAAACAAGGAAACTATCAGAGTAAAAAGATTTCTCTCACACTCTCAACTCTAAATTAAGCATTTCATTAGCAGCTTTATTGGGTTTGTACATCAACATTCCGGTGGGCAAAATTTCGAACACGGTAAGTTAAGGATCAAAATCTAACAAGGGGAAAAGTAGTCATCGACACAATCACTTAGTAAATACACATGCAGGAATGAATATACATAGGAAATCAAAAATCCTGAGTGGAAATAAAATGATGTTTATTTCTCTAAATTTAGGGTCAAAAAAATAGTCTCGCGTGCAAAAATCTGCATTATTATCAGTCAATGTTTTGTACCCAACCGTGGCATTCCTCTGCAGTATTCAGATTTTTCGTGAAATTAATACGTCGCTGACGTTACTTGGCACCGTAACTGTTTTCGCGGATTTTAATATCTATGATTTTCTCTAGAGATCTCGATTGAAAATTTGTTTTAAAATACAGTAACTAATCGAATTCCTTTAAAAATTAGACAATAACTTTGAATCTCAAATATATTGTGAATTGTTTTCTGCAATTCCTTTTTTTAATTTTAATTCATGACAGTAAGAGAATTTTTCTAATTTTGTCACAAAACAACAACCTAACATTGCGAGGCTAGTGTATGTAAATGAGATGAAATAAATATTGAAAACATTATTTTCTGCGTCTTTCTGTAAGCAATCCATCAAAAAATTCACAATTTAAAACGTTGATTCATTTCTTCGAACACTTTTTCGAAGACTTTGCGCAATATGAGTTACTTCATTGTCCCCTAAAAATATTTAGCGTTCTCTGTTTCTCTGCTTGATCATCATGCCCTCTTACGCAATTTAATGCGAGGATGAATAGTTTTTGTGTCTTTAAAATCATGCTTATAACAATTTTTCAATATTCTGGAATATTGACTTTCCGGTTCAATAGCACAGCTGCAGCGTTTCATTACTGAGTAAAAATGCTAATGATTAACGATTTCTTATAGCAAATACTGGCGACGTATTCTCTAAACGCACGTCATAATAAAATTACCGCCAAGAATAAGGCACCTGGACCATATCAGCACCTCCAAGAATGGGACCATATCAGCACCTCCAAGAATGGGACCATATCAGCACGTCCAAGAATGGGAACATATCAGCACGTGCAAGACTCTGTCAAGACATCTAAGGTCTACCTAGACTGGATCATGGGAGCCAAGAGAGACCTTGAAGCCACTCATTCAAATTACGAGCACTCGAAACTCTTCAGTTAACTTCACAAGGAGTTGCAGAATGGTTTCGTCGGACACTGCAAGAAAGATCTTGCATGTGTGCTGCAAAGAAGGGTCCATATTAAAGGAAGTGTTTCTGCATTCAATTCCTTCCAAAAAGAGGCAAAATTCATCCGATTTTTGAAAATTGTAGCTCACCAAATAGCTTGCGTACGAACTGGGTTGAACATAAATAATGAATTTTGAAAGAAAATGAAGAATACGTGTCTGAAAATTTATGATGCACACAAGATTGAAGACTCGTGTGAATATATTAGCTCTTCGTCGTGCTATTCAGCGACTTGAAATTGTCGATTGTGCAAAACACTACAAAATCAAGTGAGCTTCTAAGAATATTCTCTTCTAGCCCCGCAGTCCAAAGAGGATTTTCTGGAATTTTTTGGGACCGTCAGGTAAAATTTCAGTGAAAGACGAAACTTTTTGAGGGTTAAAGTAAAAATAATTAAATCATTGTATGTTTCGATGGTTGGCTACTCTCGTGGTATGAAACTCTCGAAATTTTCTCCCATGATAAATGGAGTTGACGAAGTAATTTTTTGCTCTTAATTTCATTAAAAAAAATTTAAATGCAGATGATTCACAATCGTTCTAATTTTTTTTTATATTTTAAATTGGCAACTCAGACAGTATACTATATTCTGTTTTTTTAATAAGTTATAACAATTACTTTGGTTTCATTGTTATTCTTATTCTGCAACAATCTCAATCATTCAAAGATTTTAACATCATCGCTTACCATCACCTGCATTCTTTGTTTCATTCAGACTGAGTTACTCTCTGACTAAGCTGAGATGACCTTCAGTACCCATAAGAAATACGAGAAATTATTTGGCGTACGTATAACTAACACCTAAAAATCAGCCCATGCAAAACCAAGTACTGATCCTGCCCAAAACCCATGTGCTCTGAGAAACACTGTAAAGGTCTTGCTCTTTTTTAAACATCGAAAATAATTCTCAACTTTGTTTCTCCAGGACTAAACCCTTGTCACGAAGTAATTAAAACACAAGCCTAATTTAGGGAAAGTCCTCGGGGAATTCTACGTGAGAAAATACTTTGTAAGCCGAAGAACACCACTGAGTGAGGCGAAGTATTAATTCAAAGTCCACCAAACTTGGGAATCTTCAGGCCAAAAAGAAAGCTTCAATTCACTTGAGAGTTTTTCTTTGCTATCAAAAGACTCTGTCGGTGAACTTTAACTTACATTTTTAGAGCTTACAGGCCTTCGTCGACTGCACTATAACAACAGTCACAAACTTTCGCGTCTGATAATAACTACGGGCGTTAAAATGCCCAGACTCTAAAAATCTTCCCAGCTCGGTAGTTGGCTGCGGAGGTGCCAGGCAACAGACCTCCCATTTAGATAACAAAGTTCATCCAGGCCACCAATTTTGCTGCAAATGTCTCCACACACATTTTTTCTTACGAACATTGGACATTATCTTTTTAATTTTTAATTCCGCGCGTGTTTAGAGTGACTCGACACAGATTGTAAGGCATAAAATTTCCCCTGCTCACTCGGTTCCTAAAACAACAAAGCAGAAAACGATCTGGAAATTGTAACGTATCCTCTGATTTCTAACATCTTCATCGTCAAAATATTAGGCATATTTTTGTCCCGATGAAACCCTTCAGATTCACAACAATTGATAGCATCATCGTGCAAAAGCACAAACATTCATTTCTATCAATCGATTTGCAGAGCAGAAGCTTCAAAAACGTTGTTCGAAAATTTGCAGTTCAATTGGAGACTTGTGCCTGTGCCAAAAATACACTGTTCTAAAAATACACCGCTGGAGGGAGAGTTGAGGCCCCCTTCCGCAGAAATGGCGCAGCAGATCAGCAACTCGACCAAATCTGCTTTTCTTGCGGCTGCTCTCACCAGTTCGAAAGCAGGCAACAACGCCTAAAGACTTCACGCCAGATTCTGTGAAAATCTCAGAAACACTTCACTGAGGTGGCAGGATGCACGGATAATTGGAGCAATGAACTTCTTTGGAGCGCCATTTCTAGGACTCATGGTACTCCAAATTCTTTAGAAACTCTAGACATACTCAGTCTAAAAACTCTAGACAACTCTAAGCTATGAGATTCTTTTATTATGTACAGTAAAATATTCAAACCCTTACGAAGATAATATCTTTAGCCATGTCAAAGAAATGTGTTTGTTACACAATGGAAAAGAAAACTGACATAACCATGTCAATTGCAGATGTAAGATGTTGCTATTTTACTGCTACAGTTACATTTCTCAGCTTTGCCCGTGTTGCAGATGTATATGATACAGTTGTGTTGCCTCGGTCCGGGAAGCCCCTAATGGCAGTTTGCATCCACATGATATTACCACAATGACACTTCAAGGAAAAATTGATCCAAGAAATCGATGGCTGGAGCTCACAGCTACACGCCCTTTTTGAAATATTATGAATAGCTTGAAAAATTTCCAAAGCTTGTTCACATTTTTTTTTAAATGTTTCAAACCTTTTGCAGCTTGCTGTCAAAATGCGCAAAACTCGACGAAATTTGCACTTCATATCAGTTTTCATGGATAGTTTGACATATGTATAATGAATCTCTGCTGATATACTAAGCATGTAAATATAAGCGAACGTAAATGACAAATCTTCGCAATGCATTTCTAAGTTCAGAAATAGCAATTTTTGAGTTGACACCATCTTCCTTTCATGTGCCCTAAAACCGGAAACTCTGCTCACCAATACATGAAATTAAACGAATCACGTCATTTTGTCTCCGGTCCGGTAAAAGATTGCAAACGCTTCCAAAGTCTTCCCATTTTGTGTGCGGAAAATCCGAGAGTCTCGTAATTTTCTTCGAAAGTTCAAAAAGTCTGACACAAGAGACTTCTCTTGCTTCCCCAGCGGTAGGCCAAGACAATAAAAGGCTTGCCCAAGTCATCAATATTCTTAGTCATTTGAAGAACTTCAGCATTCTCGTCTTCCTTTCTTCAATTTAAGGCGATATTGGCAAAAGGAAATCGAAGTATTGCATTTTGTTGGAGTATTAAAATTGAGATAATTGCTGCTCATGTCGATGTGAGCCCGGGGCATCTATATACGAAAGAGGATTCAATGTAAAATTTATGCCTGTAAAAATGACAGAAATATTATGCTAATTGCAGTTCACCAAAATGCAAATCAGTGTATCAGAAAATTTTGTTTCGCTTTCATGCATTCATTTGCTAGAGAAAATCTTTTCTGTACTATTCATGTGGAAAACAGTTGCAAAACTATCTCTAATTGCATGTTGCACTCCTTAAGTACGGCCTCCTAATGTGTGCGATTGATGATAATTAGCGACAATTTCTGGGGCGCAGGATCCAAATGTGTTGTATCTGAAAGCAGTAGTTATTATTAGTTTGAGAATTCCTATTCCTTTTTTGTGCTAAAAAGTATCCGAGACATAAATTTGGAGCCTCACATTTTGTGATCACGTACAGCCACCGTACACGAATGATATCAACATTTTCACCCTTTATTTATATACGGGATATAAGTTTTGTTAACCAACGGAAGAAAAATTTCTGTGTTAGATTTTCTTGCATAGTATGGCTAATGATTTGCTGACAAACTTCAAATATTCAGTGTCTGTTATATTTGAAATCGGTTGAGCGCTTCACTGACAGCATTTTACCGTGAGTGGTACGAAGAGAATGTTGAGGAAATTAACTCTTTCTCACGTAAGTTAATTTCCATAACATACTGAAGTTCAATTGCACACTAGTGTGATTTCTGTGGAGCGGCTGTTGAAAAATGAAAATTTCTAATGTCTGAAATTCATAAAGCGTTAAACGTATCCCCACATTTTTACAGGAGCCCCTGTACAGAAAGTACAAACTTTGTTACATTTCTCGCATAAAAGATGAGTATGAGTTGAATTGAACGTCGAGAACTTTGAGGCCTTTCGAGTGAAAAGAGCTTTCAAGACTTTTTCATCCCTATGATGTGCACAAGCCATACATCTTTAGCGGCCCATAGACGATCAATGTATTTTAACAATTTAATTGATCGTCTGTGGGCTTGATTGACGACCGTCAATTAATTGACTTAGTGGGCAAAAAAAATTTCATCAATTTATTGAGTCAATGATTTTGACAACTAAATTGATCGTCTATGGGCCGCTTTGAGCTTTGAAAATCATGACTTCGAAAGTCGAGCAGATGGCTTATCCCAGCTGCGTCATAGCCTCGATTTCAACCATCACTGAGCGGAAGAATTAAAGCAAAACTTGCCTAAAGAAATAATACTGGGAATAACAGTGCGTCAAATCGTTGAAGCTATTTTAGAAGGCACTGTTAATAGTTCTGTTTCATCTTTACGTTTCTTAGGGTCATGATTTCGCTAGCGCATTTCGAGCTTACAAAATGCAGCAGTGCAGTCGAGGTGCTGTATTGGGGGTCAAGCACTGGTTCGCTGGGACCAAAGAGGTTTTATGGATCAAACCTTTTTGACTGAGACGACATCACCATGGTCTCGCAAAAAACTGGCAACGAACTAATAATAATCTCCACCGAAGAGCTTTTCTGAATGAAGTGTAATTTCGTGCTTTTTATATTCGGAATCATTATGACATTGGTCTTCGCCAGAGAGGTGTCAGAAAGCTAGTTTATGATTAATAAGGAAACTCGAGTAACTACTATTCTCACACTGATCTTCTGAGAGCTGAGAGCTGATAGCTTACCGGTGACCATAACTACACAAAATTACCATGAAAAATGCCTAAATGCCTAGAGGTACTTTTGGCGGCGGATAGCTTGTCAATAAACATTTCCGTTTAATATTTTACGTTGTACGCAGGCAAATGTAATTACCGTCTAACCACACTCAAAGGTTTTACAACTTACAGGAGAGCAAATACCTTTCGATTTCCACAGAAAGCACATTAGTCAGTCGTTAGCCTTTGAAAAGTAATGCATCGGTGAACGAACAACAAATTCTTAAATTCTATTTCCGATTTCCTCGAGCTTCCGAATATTTAAAACTGGATGAAACTGCAGTCTGCACCTGGTGTGCATGTGGTGTAGGATATTGAAGAGAGACAAATGTTTTGTGGAAATACTCGTTGATTATGAAAAATTTGGATCTGTCTTTTGTGTGAATTGCAAAGTAAGTGAGGATTCTGGACCATGTGTTTGTACTGTTCCAAGTGATTTTTGTTTGAATATACCTTCTATTGCGCTTTACAACCAGTTTTTAATTTCGCTTTCTATTGAGTTTTTCATTATCTTTGCGTTCAATTTCTTGTATATAATGAAGCATGCCGAAAAAACTGTTTTTGTTATTTACCAGTTTTGAGTTTATGTTCTCCAACAACTGCGCTGCGAAACTGTAATCTTAAAAGCACATGAATTTGGTGTCCTATTCCTTACTGCAGAGATACTTAGAGCTTAAAGATCAAAACGATTTGCATTTCTTCTCAGAAAAAAACTGCGAAAGATTTTCAGCTCACACAAAAAATATTACAAATATTTCAAACAAGTTTCAGTGATGGTCAGATATTTTCCACCAGTCATTATACTTCTCTTTCTGTACACTAGTATAAACTACTTGAAAAACACCGTCGAACACACTGTGCGAAAATGACGCGCAAAAACTGAAATTTTTCCAGTGTACATCTCTCGGTATAAGATTTCTGTGATTGCAATGAAATATGCTAGAAAATTATTGAACAATCGACGATTTTTCAATTATGTGAGTAATGTGAGCATTGTGAACCAAATTCAGGACGAATATGGTCGAGAAAAAGTTTGGAAATTATGAGTAGTTGAGTTCCAGGAGCACTTTTTGAAACAAGGAAACGTAATTTCCCTCGCCATGAAGAACTCATGATTGTTTGAAAACTTTTTGCGTAATTTGAGCGAGCATTTATGAGTGTTGAGCGAATAACCATAATATATATGAATACTTCTATAAGGCCTGCATACGAGCTTTGGTCAGTCACCAAAATTCTTGTTTGATATGCTACACTTGTGTATTTGTGCAAGCATTAAAATTCTCGCTCATTGTTCCATCGGCATTCTTTGGTTAGTCACAAAAATTCTCTTTGTATGTTCTACCTGCTCACCGTTGATCAAGAAGACCCCGAATAATGGATCATTCTGCCATCAATTAGAAAATCTACTCACTTCTCGAGAGCTCTTGTTCTCCAGGTAGTTCTGGCAAGCTTTACAAGATTCAAAGTTGACCGACTTTCCCATTATCCAACCAATACAACTCACCGAGCTCGATTGTTTGTACTTCATAAAGTTTTAATGAACTCAGGGAAGTTAATTAAAGGATCCGATCCGCCATGAGGAGCAGAGAGGGGATTTTGATTGAATGTTTCACCAGACGCTCTCAGCGATGATGAATAGCCTGAGAAAGTTCAACACCATGAATGGTTTTGTTTTTAAGGTTTGACGAAACTAAGCGGTCTTAAGCCACAGTCATTTTTTTAGCAACACATAACCCAAGATATTTTCAACTAAAGTAAGAGCATCAATCGTTCTAGGAATCTAGTTTCATGCTGATTGATCTGTGAAATAGTACTAAAATCAAATTATAAAATTCCCTTGCGAAAAAATGATTTCATCTTTCCGTTCTAAACGATGAATTTGATGTGATTGATTAAAAATTTTGCGCTTGTTTAATGGTCTTATCGAACGTTCTTCGCATTGTGAAAACTTTTCCAGCAGCTGAAATTCTGCAACTACAAAGTTCAATCATAGTTCGATCATGTAAAGTCTTCTAAGCTTGACTAAAAAATTCATCTATTTCTTCTTTCAGTATTGATAGTATTTATTATGCATCATAGTGTCTCTATAGACCGGCATCATGTGCATAATGACGCGGGTACACATCAACAGGATCTCTATAGACCAGCATCATATGCATAATGACGCTGGTACACATCAACAGGATCTCTATAGACCAGCATCATGTGCACAATGACGCTGGTACACATCAACAGGATCTCTATAGACCAGCATCATGTGCATAATGACGCTGGTGCACATCAACAGGACCTCTATAGACCAGCATCATATGCATAATGACGCTGGTGCACATCAACAGGATCTCTATAGACCAGCATCATCTGCATTATGACGCTGGTACACATCAACAGGATCTCTATAGACCAGCATCATCTGCATGATGACGCTGGTACACATCAACAGGATCTCTATAGAACAGCATCATGTGCATAATGACGCTGGTACACATCAACAGGATCTCTATAGACCAGCATCATATGCATTATGACGCTGGTACACATCAACAGGATCTCTATAGACCAGCATCATGTGCATAATGACGCTAGTACACATCAACAGGATCTCTATAGATCAGCATCATGTGCATAATGACGCTGGTACACATCAACAGGATCTCTATAGACCAGCATCAAATGCACAATGACGCTGGTACACATCAACAGGATCTCTATAAGCCGGCATCATATGCATAATGACGCTGGTACACATCAACAGGACCTCTATAAGCCGGAATCATATGCATAATGACGCTGGTACACATCAACAGGATCTGTATAATCCGGCATCATATGCATAATGACGCTGGTACACATCAACAGGATCTCTATAAGCCAACATCATATGCATAATGACGCTGGTACACATCAACAGGACCTCTATAAACCGTCATCATATGCATAATGACGCTGGTACACATCAACAGGATCTCTATAGACCAGCATCATATGCATAATGACGCTGGTACACATCAACAGGATCTCTATAGACCAGCATCATATGCATAATGGCGCTGGTACACATCAACAGGATCTCTATAGACCAGCATCATGTGCATAATGACGCTGGTACACATGAACAGGATCTCTATAAACCGCATCATATGCATAATGACGCTGGTACACATCAACAGGATCTCTATGAGCCGGCATCATATGCATAATGACGCTGGTACACATCAACAGGATCTCTATAAGCCGGCATCATATGCCTAATGACGCTGGTACACATCAACAGGATCTCTATAAGCCGGCATCATATGCATAATGACGCTGGTACACATCAACAGGATCTCTATAAGCCGGCATCATATGCATAATGACGCTGGTACATATCAACAGAGGAATGTGCGTTGCTACAGCATCTAGTAAAATACATATTTCAGTTGCATGTATAAAATGTTAGCATGTACAAACAGGAGGTATATACACAGTGGAGCATGCACATAATCATAACAAGTACTAGTGCATTAGGCCGATTTCCTGGAAATACAAGTTTCAAGATATCCAGTTATTTATTCATACCTCTATTTGCGCTCCAGCGGTGGATTTTTAGAAATTCGAAGTAGTCGTTTCTTATAATTTTTGGGAATACATTCGTACTTCTTTTCTAAGCTAAAAATTAAATAGCATGAGCATAATGGTAGTATGTATCCGATGATAGCATGGTTGTCATGTTGGCATGTACACAATGGTAGTACGTACACGATAGCAGCATGTACAAAATGGAAATATGTGCATAATGGTAGCATTTGCTAAATGATAGCAGGTGCATAATGTTTGTCTGCCCATTTCTGAAAAAATATGAGATAAATTGTAAAAATGTTCATTTCTGAAGTTCAGTGAATTTAACAATCTGAGATGCCAAAGAGGTCAATATTTCTAGAGAGTCGCTACTTCTAAATTCGCAATATATGGAAAGTGAGAAATGCCACTTAGAGTTTCAAATTGGTTGATTGAATTTTCCTTGAAATATGGCTCGGATCAAATTTCATTCATTATTCATTATCAATTCCAATAATAAAATGCTCTCACCAAAGCGGATCTCTATCCTGATGGACTGCCTCGAAACAAGTATCTCAGAATCCAACTCATTTTAATTCCACGGGAAGTTTTCGAAAACAATTGAAAGACTCCGGAGGAAGTCTTCCAAGTGAATTTCAGCGAAGTCAAAGTGAATTTCAGCGGCTCGGTCGCTTCTTCAGACCGCTAGGGACTCGCACGCGCTAACTTTAGCGGGCAGACCATTCTGCCTCGCATGGAAAAAAATCCCGAAGAAACCATCTCGAGATCTCGAGCGACGGAAAGCTTTAACTTTGTTTAACAAAATCCTACGCCGTTTTTGCGGTATGCGGAAGCTTGTGCAGCGTTTGATACGTCAATTTCGCATGCAGGAAGTTCAAACATTAGAAACATAACGAAAAATTGTACGATGACTAATGCTGCAATGTAAAAAAGTTATGTGTGCTTTTCTCTATCTGTGTGGAGTAGAACAATAAATTTTGTGGTAAAAATTGTATTCTGGGGCTGCGGTTGGTTTCTCTGTTATTCTTCAAACAATTTTAAACTCGTTTATGAAGAAACGGCACAACATGCGTTAAGAAAGAGTAGTAGGCCGGCTTCACGAACGTTTTGTTCCATTCTCAGACATTCGACTGCCTTCATTTCTCCACTCTACCACACAACTTCCATCATGCTCAGCCAGGAACATTTCTACCTAGATAACTTCAACAACTGTCAACGTAATTTACTATTCATATGTGAAATTGCAACAAAAAAATTCGAAGGCAGTTTTTTGAAATTCCAATATCAGAATGCAAAACCTGATTTTGCAAATTGATTTACGTGAAGCCTTATGAATGAAGTCTCGTTTGAGGGGGGTTAAAATGAAATTTTCAATGCTTGCAGTGCGCATGACGTTAATGCAGAGATTGAGATGTTAATTAAGAATTTTACGGATTGAACCTACTAGTAATTAAACTCGTGCGTCGCGGTGTTAGTATCATAGATTTATACTGTGATCGCAAGCAAAATTTTTACCATTGTAGAGAAGATACGTCCAGAAATGCGATGAAGAAAAGAAAATTAAACTCCCAGGGAGGACTACCGAGGGAAACTTAGTTACCATGTATTTGAAACTAAAATAAGTGTCATTAATGAGAACTTTGATGTGAATATCAAAGAAATATCAGCAAGGTGCTTTATAAATCTCGTAAATAACTCAGTTCCTTTTATTTTACTGAATATTATTCTTCAAAAGTTAATTCGATTGTTATCTTTTTTGTAGTGCAATCAGCGAGAGTTAAATAGTACGAAGAAACGCTCTTGCATCGCTCGTTGACGGAATTTCTTTTCTAATTTATTCACTGCATGGAAAAGCCTTGGATTTTAAAGTGAAAACCAAGGCGGAAATCTCCGTACGTATAGTCATTTCACAAATACATCGAATAAAATGGCCATGCGTACAGCGTTTTTCTCCTTGCTTTTTATTTTCAGAATCAGACGTATTAATGCGGATGAAATTTTAGCTTCAGTTTTGTATTAGCGCAGCACATTTTCTCTTTAGACGAGCTTTCAGTCAAACAATTCTTGAAATCAGCGTAAAATGAATCTGTTTATTTTGAAAACTAAAACTGATTTGAAATACAAAGTATAAGTGTGTATATGTATGTTATGCATCCAAAATTTGCCCAAAATATTCTCAGTTGCCTATAAATGAAAGCTAAAATATAAACATGAGCTCTTCAATCATCTTGAAGGCAGAAAAACATGGATCATTTTTAGACATGTCAACCAGACAACTCACGAGTTCTTTCGGAAAAAATGCTTGTTCTTGAACGAAAATGAAGTCTCTCGAGTGAACCTAATCTACAGCCAGCTTGTTCCTGATACTCCAGTCTTTAGCAACGAAGTTAGGGAAAGTTTTTCAAGTAATTAAAGGACTTTAAGGCTGGCTCTGACGCCGAGCAAACACGCAAATTGCTCGTTGGAATTCAACTGCCCTGCGAAGTTGCTCGCTGCAGGACATGCGAAGGCCGGAGTGCACTGCACGCGTGTTCCAAAGGTGCAGCTCGCGCAGTGGGGCTCCCAAGGCCAAAAACGGAGAATCTGATTTTTATAATATGCTTATTATGAAACAATAGAACTACCGATAATGAACTAAAGATCTATTTTTATTATTTCGTTCAATTTAACTCAATATTTGTCTATATTGTGGGTATAAGTGTCTGAAAACTTCTGAAGCTCTTAACTGTTGATACAAATTTCAAAATAGACTTGTCAAGAAGCGAATTATTTTAATGAATGTTTCGGACATTGCTTGTTTTCTGCCGGTGAATTAAGCTAAAGATTTTAGGTGATTGTTTTGATACAAATATTTAAAATACAATTCTTGTTCGGTAAACATTCATTGATTTATTTATTTAATGTTGATTCTGTCCTAAATACCAGTTACAAAGCGTAGTTCAACGCTGTTCGCATTTTTACGATGATCATATACGTGTCACAATGTCTTCTCTCTGAAAAGAAAATTGATCAGAAAAACACAGACTTCAATTGTGAATATGGTTCATGATGTTTTCACACAAGCTATCAAAGTTTGACTAATACAGGCAATTACATAGTTCAGGTTTTAAACGTAGTCCAATAGATTTACGGGTGCAACTACAGCGTGAGGTCTACCGCTACATATTGCCTATCAGGGTTGAGTTTGAGATGTACAAATTAAGTGTTTATCGCTAAATTAGATATATGGAAATAAGTATCATCCATTAATAATCTAACCTAACCAAACCTCACGCTATGATACTAGCTAGAGGTAGATCTCACGCTATAGTGTGGTAGACCTCACGCTGTAGCAGCATCGATTTACGTATAGGTTGACCACGCTTTCGTACGCTTATCGAATATCACTGATGTCGAAATGTTGAACTACATTAAAATTCAGTTTATCAGGCAATTATCGAATGTTTTTTAGTTACAAGCAGCGAAGTATTTCTGCAAAAATAAAAAATTGCTTTCTCGTGTAAATGGAGGCTTCTAAGGCATGCTCAAGTATTATTTTTGGTAAGCTCATCTGGCTGCATTCAGACAACAACTGAACAGAAAAGAGAAGGAAAGAAAAACAATTTATTTCCAATGAAGATGACACAAAAAACATCAATGGTTTTTAAAAAGTCTTTAACTGGATCGTGCCTTCATTTAGTAATGATGAAGTATTGATGAAAATTGAGTTTGTGACTACTGGTCGGTGAGGAGCATTTTGAAAACTCTCTCAGTGACCAACGGTGGCTCATTTCGCAGTCAAAGTGATAAGTATTCTTCAAGACTATCAATACCTTTAAGCTTCCACAATCCGCGAGTCTTGAGACCCGTCCAGAAATGATGTCCCGTCCCTATTCCTTCATCACAGAGCGGCTACTCAATGTGCTCAAGAGACAGTGCTTTTTTGAGCTCAGATCCTTAACGCGGCTGGTGGCACCCAAAGTTCTGTAAATATTTCTATTAAGAGACGCTGGGTCGGAACTTTCGATCTTCACTGGCATGTGCTCGCCTCCGCTTTGTAGAGACTGACGAAGGACTTTTAAGCGCTTAGGCTTCCAAGCTTGGCAATGAAAAGTGTTGTAATGAACTTATTTTTCGTTTTTTCTCATGAAACACTTAAGCTTACTTTTGAATAATGAATTAGTTTTTGTTCATTGATGTTCGTAAGATTATCTGAAAGATTAACATTAAGGTTAAAGTTAGGCTAATTGTCAGAACAAGTCAAGTACTGTGGATTCATTTTGAATAGGCTTAGGGCCTTAGGCTAAGACAAATGGCGTATATATCTGCGGGTTTTCGGTGTCGTTAGGAAGTAAAACACTTATTCAGATTTTAAAAAACTCGTTTTGAAATAAAGCATTTAATCCTGTATTGAAGTCATTTAAGTGCTAATTCTCTCTACACAGTTTAACACAAATATTATTGGGAGTAACGTGCGTGAGAATAAAAAATCATCATGAAGCCATTCAAACACCCCTAGGATGATTGGCTAAAAATACGCTTAAGTTAATTGCATATCAAAAACCCAAATTCTACCTTTACAGATGCACCCAAGATTCAAAATGCTGGAAAATTCTCCAAACTTATATTCCAGTCATCCTTGAGAAATAAATAGTTACACCAGACACACCCTTAGTCAGGACCATAATGTAGCTTCTACCACAGGATCTCACTTCCCCTTACGAATTCACTCGGTGGCTGAGTCAAATTGTACTGATCGTTTTGATCTGAAATTACTGAGATTCAATGAGTTCATTGCATATTAGCTCCAGTTTTTGAAAACATGTGTAAATGATTTCCACGTTCTGGAAATAAAACGTTGGCTTTTGAGTTGTTGAGTTCTAGCCGCAAGTCAGTCAATTAATTGATCACTTTCAACCGTAAATTACTCTCTGTCTACTGATAGGGAGAGAACGGAAAGTAGTTCTCTTGGCAAATGCGTATTCTATGCAGGCTAATTTTGCGGGTAAAATGCTACGACGTATAGATTACTCCTATAATCTCCATCAATAAATGCGCAAGAAAACCGGACTCGTAGAAAAAAGAGAAATTAACGTGAGAAGGCAATTTTCAAGGAATATGATAGATTTTCCTCAAATTCTTAAGTTGCGATACAAGTTCCACAACTCACACTGAAAGAAATAAATTTGCACAAAATTTTAAAAATTATGCCTCACAAACGTACACCTAAAATTCGCTCTTAGAAATTAGTCACAGAGAGTAATTCGCTCAGCATCATCGTCACAATGGGAGGAAAAGTTCAATTCTGATAGGAAACTCGTCTCGGACCTAACCTAGAGAAGAAATTTAAGCCAATTTAGGTCATTGTTGCGGAGCAGATAGCAACGTAAGCTCTTCTTGATATCGAATACTTACGCTGGCAGGCGTGGTGCTACGACAACGTAAATTCGTTGATAATAACTTCCCTAATCTGAGTGGGCGAGTGAAAAACAACATGCTGTGTTGTTGGGCAGAGTGCAGGGGTGTGGGGTTGATACGGGGAATGGTATTGGAAAAGTTCTGAATGTTTTTCTTCCTTCACACGTTTTTCAACTTCTGCTGTCGAGAAAAAAGTGAGCATTATACATCGTTCTTTCGTTCTGTGGTTAATTTATTGCTATGAATATCATTGTAACTGCGATTAAAGTGTGTTATGTAGATGATTTTAAAAACACTAATTCACAAGTGAAAGAGTTCCGTTATTTAGTGAACGTTAGAAGTTGATGTCATATTGTGAGCTCTATTTTTAAGAGTGCACTTTGGTGTTATGAAAGAATATTTTTATAATTTCATTAGTAATTACGAAATAGTTCTGATTCATTTTACATACGCCGTCATAACATTTTCAAACATAAATATGCTGAATACCCTCCCTACCTTGCGGATAAAACCATATCTAACACAGTATACCTCGTCTCAGTATACATCAGAGTAATTCCTCGACGTATATGCTCTTCAAAATTCATTCCTGATTTTATTCCTCACGTACAATTCTCAAACATTATTTGTTTCTATAAAGTTTTTTTCAACAGTTCACCGACACATAACTTTTTTCTTGTACAACGAAAATCTCTCTGTTTCGTCATGCTTCCAAAAACTTCTCAAAAGTTACATTCTTTCCATTTCTAATGTTTGGTAGCATATTTTATTCGCCCCAGCGAGCAGCGTACGAGCATAAGTAATCTACATCCGGAGCTTCACCCACGCACCGCAACCCCTGCCTGTGAATTACAGTTTTGGATCTCAATGTTACGCGCTTCTAAAGTCTTTGCCAGGCTGAAAAGCTTTCGTTGAGTGAAAAAAACATTTCTCAAACCATCAGCAATCTAGAAGTGAAAACGAGATGGTTCAGAGTTACTCTTATATTACACATGTGTGAATTGTTCAGTCGTTTCCTGAATATCTAAAGCACTTGAACTTAACGATAACTAAAGGCATTCAAATATCAAATTATTCAAATTAATATGTATAACATCAAAATATTATTTATTTACGTATCATTTACTCGGTTCACTTTCATTTCAATTTTATTTAAAGTATCATTAGTTTAGTTCATGTGTCATGCATCAATTAGGAATTTCATTCATTCATCCATATATTTAATGCATTTGACATTTGTCTTAAAGCACGCGTAGTATTATTATGCGCGGGTATGCGACAGCGAAAATTTACTTTTTCAAGCCTTCAGCTGGGCCAGTGAAACTATATCATCAGTGTGCATTTCACATAGAAAATATCTTGAATTTATCCTTCAGTAAGTATTTTACGTCGTACATTTTCTAAATTAATGTCCCAGCGCAATATGGCATCAAAAAGCTCACAATTGATCCCCTTCCAGCGTGTTTTTTTATCGAAAATTATGTAAAATAGGGCAATCCATAATTTTAGTTCAGCAGTTGTTGCGTGAAAATCCCTATTTTGGTAGCGTTATCGTTCTTTGTTTGACTTGCTTCTCCAATTTTATTTCTATTGAAAGAGGGCGAGGGGGAAATGCCCAATTTACGAGTATCTCATCTCTCTAAAGATAGCAATAAACTTCATTTTTCTCCCCGATGCGTCGTTATTGGCCACGGGAGACCAATGACGCAAACTTTTGTGCTAAATGGAACATTAAGCCTTCTTGGGTGTCTATAGGGCTTTTCTCTTAAATCAAATTCTTTTGTGAGCTTCCATGGTATTATTCAAATATAAGGTCGTAAAGAACCAACATAAAAGGATACATTTTTCACCGAGGATCATTCAGAATCCAAAGATTACGTTCTCATAACAAAAGAAATAAAGGTCGAAAAATCAATTTCAGCTTGGCATAAACATGAAAAAAAACATTCAAATATTTGCAATCTCTCTTTCATTCATGGACATTTCATCAAGCATCAAATTGGGCTATGGAGTACAGATACAACTGCAGGTCACTGCAACACATTCGGTGTTCATCAAGTTTTCCTTTCTTTTATTGGGCTTCTAGCTCGCATTCTAAAGCGTGTCTCTAAAATATTCCCTTTTGCATTGTTTACTTTCTTTTGTGCCAAGTTCCTTACAGCCTTAAAGTATCTATTGAAACCACATTTCACAAAATATTCACAGCAGTGTCCGATGAAACAAGTTTATCTTTTGTAAAAGTTAAAATAAATCTTTTATTGTGTACTCGTGGATGTATTACGAATATAATCAAATATACTCTCGAAATACAAGAAAAAATTTACCACGAACTTTCATCATAAAACTTATTTCTTTATAATATTTTTGACTACTTGTTCTCAAAAAGCGGTTTATTTTGCTCGTAGACCTTTAATTTTGATTGCGAGTGAAATCCTTTTTTTTTATTCTGATGTCCAGTGATAAGTGGAAACTGAAAAGAAATCGTTGTAGAGGTTCTGAAAGAAAGTTCATTTTAACATCATCGAGACTCGTCTTACATTGTTAGCTCTTATTCAACTCAAACGAGAACTCCACGACGAGCTCTATTCAGATGCGCAATTTAATCAAGTTGGATCTCCTGCGCAGAATCCCATAAATTCCCATCCATCCTATGCAGCGCCTCGTGTAGTGACCATCTCCCGTTATAGCAAAGTATTCGGATGTGCGTTTGTGTTTTTGAAGTTTTCTACATCCATGGAGTGAGTGATCACCAAACTTATCTTACAGAAGTATGAAGCACAAATTTGAGTTCAATTAAAGGGGAAATTCCAGTCGCATGACAGTCTCTCCGTGATGGGCGTCAGTTATGAGTGCACCCGTCACTTTCTGAATGACCTCATCACTTTTGACCTGAGTAAGCTCGTCACATTTTCCATCAGCCCGTAACTTTTTGAATCGGCGAGCTTGTCATTTTGTGATTCAGTGACGGGCTGACAGGGCTAACTCTAAAAGTGACTCCAAAATGACGGGCTGACGACTCGGGGAAGTGAAGAATTCGAAATCAACGGGCCGCACAGCAGGGCACAGAGTTTCTGGGGATGGACTCGGAATGTTGCATGTTGCTCGTTGAAAAGACTTTCCTTGTCTTGAGTTCGTTCGTAGGGTTCACGCCTCGGGAAAGATAATTATGAATAACCACGAAACAAACTGAATTGAACATTAAAGCAACAGGGTTACAATAGGATTATGATTCATGTACTTGTGTATACATGAGTCATTGAGACTTTCGTAAGTCTCGGAAAAAATCACGATAAATTTCAAAGTTTCTTTTCTAATTTCTCGACCTTACGAAATTGTTCCAGTTCATCGCGCGTTAAAAGACGAAGAAAATTACTGATCATCTTTACTAAAAAAAATAACTAAAATTCAATATCACACTATTTCTAAAAAGCAACGTTTCGACGTTCTTACGTCATCATCAGGCTGAAAAATACAGAGTAAATTTACAGTCACAATACTAAGAAATGCAAATCAAGACCAAAAAACAAAAACAGAGTCTGACGATATAAAAAGAAAAAATATCTAACACAGATCA
>JACJUY010001069.1:0-33082 GCA_014220935.1 Platorchestia sp. MABIK | reverse complement strand
TGCACAAGACGCACAAGACGAACGAGATGCACAAGACGCTCAAGACGAACGAGATGCACAAGACGCACAAGACACACAAGACACACAAGACACTCAAGACGCACAAGACGCACAAGACGCACAAGATGCACAAGACGCACGAGATGCACAAGACGCACAAGACGCACAAGACACACAAGACACTCAAGACGCACGAGACGCACAAGACGTTCGCGCTGCGCCGCAATTCTCAGAAGAAAGACAGCCTGACGAGCTGCAGGGACCACGTGATTGAATTCTCGGCGGCTTTAAAGATCTTCCGGATTGGAGTCTGGTGGAGCGACTTGCTGCTCTGATCCGCCCGCTGATCTGCTGCGCTGAACTCGTTCCCTGCCTGAAATGCGGCCGTGCTGATCTGCGCTGCTGGTCTACTTCCCTGGTGCCCTTAGCAGGCCTTCTCAGGTCATTGACTTCAGTGACATGACTTCAGTTACTCACGTCAGTGACATGACTTCAGTGATCCAAGTCAGTGACACGACTTCACTTCCCGACTTCAGAGCTCCAGTGATCTGTCTCGAGGACTATCCTCTGCTATTTTGTCTTGCGTGTTTCGCTCGTGTATTTTCGCGAAGCTATGAGTTTCCACTCCAAAGCAAATTTTAAGCTTCGACTCATCAATAAATGAACGAAAAATAATGTTAAAGCGTTCGTGAAGTCGCTTTTTAATAAATTCTAAATAGGCGTATGGTAGGTATGGATCGTGAGAACTAAAATCTAACTCCATTCTAGTTATTTTGCCATGGAAACACGTAATGTTGTCCAGTGAGAAATCATCCCACCGTATTAAGTGCTAGATCATAAGGTTGTCGTTCCAGAGTGATATTTTTTTTTCTCTGTACGTCATTGAGAAGCATGTCTATGACGATTGTTAAAATTTAAAATAAAGTGAAGTTGTGGTTTTACCTCTTTTCAAATAGAACATCTTGTAATTTGAGTATACTCATCGTAACTTAGCATAGCCTGCTTTTTGGTCCCCAATTCAACTGTTCTGATACATTCGTGTTGATGCCTTGAAAAACAGTGGTTTTTACTCAATCGTTCGAGTGTAAAAAATAGTGTAGTGAAGAACATAGAGAGTTAAACGTTTAGCTTGCATTACACTGAAACTTTATCCTATCTGTTTGCTTTTTCACATCTCCTTCTAGCTATTTTTCTCTGTGTATAAATATTGTAGTTGAAAACGAGGGGTAATTTCTTCGGTGGAATTACGGAGCAAAACTGTATAGTCTCATCAGCGCCGAGGTGCGAATGCATCATGATATCGAGTCCTCGTGAGACCAGCGCTCCTGCAGTAGCAATTTGTGACGCATTATGCAAGCAGGAAAGCTGATAAACCGCTAATTCTACATCATCTCGAGTTTTTGTACGCTATGAGCGTGAGTTCATTTGGTATTTCACGTCAACACTAGACATCGGGTTTCTTGCGTCGTTTTTGCCACACGAAAAAGCAAGGCTGAATTTTGTTTCTTGAGTAATAACTTAAGCACGTACCGCATGTTGCGCAGTGATCGAGAAAAATGTGACATATTTCAAAGAGACTTGCGAGGACTGCACATAGTCTAAAGTTGTTTCACGGCTCTCTTTGCACTCCATCCTTATTCTTTGAAAGGAATGCCACCAGACTGCAGTCAACTTTTCCAGCAATTTGTTTTCGCCGTCGGTTCAGGAAGGCCGTTCACGAACAAAGTTCACTTATGCCTCAAGCAAGCGCGAAAGTTTAATTCCATAGCAAGGCTTTAAAATCCCGCGCTCGTCAGATCACGACTTCCATGCATGGAAGGAAGATATTTGGAGTTACGTTTTGGAGCCTTGACATCCCATTCATCAGGGCCGGAGCCGCAATACAATTTAGGCTGCTTCATAAATCAGACGACTGCCTTCACAGGAGGGCTTCTGCTCTGCATGGGCTCTTCTGAGCCTCCTGACGATGTTCAGTCTTGGGAACTGACAATGATGCTCGCAGCTGTTCATTGCTGCGCTTAGAGTTGCGATGATGAACAGCCGAAGATGATTTGAGGATGAAAACACATAGTCTGAAATTATTACGTTAACTGTAGTAAATTTACGTGTGGATGTTAATCAAAACTGTGTCCTCCAGGGCGTTTTGAATGAAGATCTAGCCGTTTTCTGGTTAGTTATCAGAATTTAAGAGCTTTTTCAAATACCCAATGGGAATCTAAGGGAACACATTTTTTATATTTTCAACTTATTTTGCTAACTACTGCGGGGCTATTATGTTACATAATTAATTTGTATCCTGAGGAACTTGACATCACGAAATTTGTTAATACTAATGCGGTTTTTTACATCACGCATCAACTATATTGAAAATTTGGTTTTTCACTAACGTTCAAACGCAAATTCTGCTCAGTCTTAACATTTTACGTGTCACGTGAGCCACCGGTGGTACACGGATTGAATTTTCGTAATGCTACAGATCAACCAGTAATCAAAATTCAATTTTCATAAATACTTAATGAAAACCAAATGAAGGCATGATCAAGTTAATGTTTGTTTTCTTCAACATTATTTGCAGATGACTTCAAATTTGAGTTGAAAATTAAACTTCAATTTTATCTGCCGCAGAAGTTTCCTGCAATTCTATCGCAGGGGAATTTTGGAACACTCTGAAGTTAAGCGGTTCGTCGGGGGCGTTAATTGAGTTGCGAAAATGGATACAAAAGTGAATCACCTTAACCACTGCCCTTCAATCCTGGAAAAACGCATTATTAGAACTCGATTCCAGAGTTTTGTGCAAACTCATTAATAACTGAAATTTCACTTTGCCTTAAAGTTATTTTGTTTACGTCAGTAGATATACTCGAGTCAGCTCTACTTAATTTTTTATCACGGATGAGAGTTATGATAATCGCACGTGATTAACTTTTAGTTCTATTTACGTTATTTCTTGATTCGTGGGTTAAAATTAAATCACTTTATGGTAAATAGCCTTAGAAATGAAACTGCATTAAAATGATTTTTCATTACTAATACATGACACATATATGTACATTTACAGAGTTATATTCTAATTTTAAAAGATGACTAAATTTGTGAATCTCAAACAACCAAAAAAAACATTAATATTCCTTTCTTTATTGTAAAGGTAAATTTTTTTATTTGGTTCAGCAACAACGAGTATGAAACTTTTAAATCATCACGATATGAGTGAAAATCTAACGGTTAAAAGCTCATATTCAAATTTTTCGCTTGTGTAATAGAATTGCATCAAACTACACATGGCCAGTGCACTACAGCAGCGTACAGTTAGAAATTAAACGACCGAAACCGCAGCCGAAGTCACGAGTAAAGCTACTGCTGAAGCCACAGCCGAAGCCACAGCCGAAACCACAGCCCAAGCCACAACCTAAAACACAATCAAATCCATAGTCAAAGGTTTGGCCGAAACCACTGCCGAAGCCACAGCCAAAACTACAGTCAAAGCCCCAGTCAACGCCACAGTCAAAGCTCAGGCCACAGCCGCAGCCGAAACCATAGCCAAAATTACGGTCAAAGCCACAACCGATGTCACAGCCGAAGCTACGACCAAAGCCACAGCCGAAGCCATTGCCGAAGTTTCTGCCGAAGCCGGCGCCACAACTGCAACAGAAGCCACGACCTCAGCCACGGTGCTCGCCCCTACAAGTTAGCAGCGCAGGTCACGTAACCTCGCCGCTCGAGGGCACGCAGGCTCGGGTTACCTTCGTTTCACGCATCTTTCCTCTCTCTTCATTGTGTAGACTTCGCTGCTGCATGAAGCGAAATACTGGTTGTATGAAACATGCAACACGGGTTGTATGAAACATGCAACACGGGTTGTATGAAACATGCAACACGGGTTGTATGAAACATGCAACACTGGTTGTATGACGCAAATTGCTTCTGCTGGAGGAAAATAAGCAACATGAAATTGAATAGATAGCATGGTACAATATTACACATCTGCTTAACGTCTATTTACTCTACAAAGTTGCTTTGAGTTTGCTTCCAGGGACGCTTGTGTTCACTTCGTGTTCATGTGACTTCTCAACTTCTGCATGCATTATGTTGCAAAATTTTTACCTCTTCATTTCCTTGCCATTGAGTGATTGACGCAATTACATCTCAGGGAATTTGCAACAATTAAATGTAAAATGAGCTTCGAATTTGCCCACAGGTAAAATGGAGACGTCGTTGTTAATTGAAGTCTTCCTTACTTGATCTGATTTATCACTTGCACATCAACTCCTAATTCTTCGACGTACATCAGCGGAATATCGTAAATATTTGCTAAAAAAAATCATTTAGAGTGTTCGTGTATGGGATCCCGTATTGAACGTCATGTGGGTGCCCTCAATGAAATGTGACCATAAAATTACAGTTTGTGAAAATAATTCTATGAGTGGAAACTTGTCAGATAAGATGAATAAAAAAATTTAAACGGATAAGCTAATGCAGTAAAAATATATTTTCACACAATCACTTTTCCCGTTACACAGCAAATATTAATTAATCTATGAAAAATAAATTGGGAAGTAAAAATTATTCTCAACATGTCTTCTAATATTCTAATTTCCTCAAACAATTTTCATTTGAGATTGTTGAATAGGTTCAATATACTGCATCGTAGTTTTTTCCCCTCAAAATTGATTTACATCTGAATAGCATTTGCACATTTATTTAGATGAAGTGAGCACAATGAATTGCTATAATACACCTGTCCCTAAAATTAATTGCGCAAAAATTTCATCGTTTCATACATTCTTTCTCACATTTCAGGTTTGTACGCATTCTTCCAAAATCCATCGACAAAATATGCAATTACATCTAATTCTTAATGAACAAGAGGAGCATCCTTTCGATAGCACAGTTTATATAAACAATTAGAGTAAGTTAAGATGTGATAAAATTTTATTTTTAAATTTCTGTAGCCTAGTAAGATCTTTCTTAATATTTGTTTATTCTATTTTAGACCCATACTTTGATTTTACTTTACATACAAATTTTTCCCTACAAACGAAAACTTAATTTCTTAAACTTAAACTTAACTTGATACTTAAACGATTTAATACGTCGTTTCTCGACGATAACCAATGCTCACCTTATTTTGTTTTCAAACAGGCACTGTGAGGACTTCCTGTGGTTTTGGTAGTAAATTTTGCAATCAAATTTTTATATTGGACATCATTTATATTGGACACCACTTCGATTATGATTTATTAAAATCATGATCCATGAACACTCCTAAATTGCTTATAATTGCTTCACTCATATCGCGAATAAAACGGTTCATTGAATTGCGGCGAGCTGTAAATTGTCAAACGAATGAAACGCTTCTAAATTAAAGATTGAATCTCAATTAAAAGAGTTCTCATGAAAACTCCCTCCAGAGTACGTAATCTATTTTCCAGTGATTGACGCTTCGTGGTAAGTTGATTTACGCGTAAAATTTACCTATCATCCACCTGATTTAGCGTCAGAAAATGGTCCAGGAACCAATTTAAAAATCTACGGAAAATTTATCTGATTAATGGACTGGCTCAAAGTTAAGTGCTCCTACAACCCATCTAGATAAGTGAGGTGTATGACATTTTTGAACCTCACCGTTTTTAATTATATTCATATTTTTATGATTGTGTTTTCGAATGATCATGTTTACCTACATGTTTATTTTCTCATGATCATTTTCAATGTTTTGTTAATTTCTTTTACAAACATTCCTTAATTTTCAATCCGTACTTATTTTTTTAGTAATCCAATTGAGAAGTAATTTTCAGTGTTACATTCGAAACCAACTAGAACACATTAGGAGTTATGTGACCTAAAAGTAACTAGAGCATAGACAGGCATTAATACGCACGCATTTCGCAGCATTTACCTTAATAATTACTTCCCATAATGACATGTTCATTCCGGACCATCAAGAACACACACGCTCTCAAAGGCGCCCCATAAGATCAAGATGAGGCTTTCAAACGAAGTCCTTAAGCTCCGTTCATTCGCCGATTCAATCGCTGTTCTTCTCGCCCAGGCCCCGAAGGCACCGTAATGACGTTCTCTGCCATTCCTCCGCTGTGGCTTTCCTTAAGAGATACAGATGGTGCGGTGGCCTCTCAACGATGTACTGTTGCGTAAAGCCTGATCTACGACCATACTTCAACACCCCTAGTACGACTCACGAGTAAATCACGAAGGCTCGAGAGACTTGAAGTAATCCGAATCTCAGCTAGGATTCAAGAGCTGTAGATGAAGATGAACTCGCAATAATTCAATCCGATTTTTCCAAGAAAGATGATTTGTAGCGCTTCGAGACATTCTTTAAAAACGTTTCAGTTTTAATAAATTGAAGAACCAGGATTGTAAAAATTATCATATTATATAATTGGAAATCTACATGTTTAGTTCTGAAAACAAGCATTTCGGGAAATCTCCCAGCATTAGTGAATCCGAAATGACAACCCACACATTTGTACTGGCTAAAATACTTAAGTGAAAGCTATCTGTTAAGACGCAAGACTAGAAATGCCCTACAGCAATGCCCTCTCATCTTACGTACATTATCACAGCTTTTGGCAGATTTTCGAAATATTTTCTGAGAAGCATAAGTCAATTTATTCTTCCATTTGAAGCTGTTACTATTTCGTAATCATACTATGTGTTTGTAAAATTATTGGAGAAAATTTTTTGCTACCACACTCCATATTGTTTTAATTTCGAACGACTTGATTCCCATCCGGTTAAATTAAAAATAACTAAGGGTATTTGCTGGATTATTTGACACATCTCTGACGGCGTCAGCTGAATTATTTCACTGAAGTCAACTCAGGGAAAACGTTGTCGGTGAAAAGGAATACTTGGAGTGCACTTGACTGACGCCGACCGCCGAATTTTAAAGTGGAGGTTGGCAAAAAGTAGAACTGAAGGTGCAATGGGACGTTCTATCTCAATACAAGCCTGAACAATGCAATTGAGGGCCAAGACCTCCACAACTCTAATATTCATAGAAAGGCTCTAATTTTGAGAGTGCTCTAGAATCCAATGCTGAGTTGCTGGAAATGTTGGACAGTTTCATATCATCTCAATATTCGCTGAAATTCGTGAACTTAGGAATAATATGATGATATATAGAACTGAGTCCAGTACACCCGAAATATCAAGATCTAGAATAATAAGATAAATCATCAGTTTGAATGTTTGATTCTTACAACTTAGCTCGGTGGTTGTTCTTTGATGGTTCCCGCAGCCGTAACTCTGCATTTAGTTAGTCACATTGCCTTCAAGGGAAGAATTACTAAAGGTGAGTGTTTGCACTTTCTGCGGGGTAAAATCCTAACAATGTCCAACGTATTGGTGCTAAAAACGTTCACTATGAACAAACATAATGCCCTTATGTGAGCCGGAAAGATCTGTCGAGGTGTTTAATCGGTAACTTCTAACAGTGGATGAGCAATTTTGTTTTCTATTTTCAATATAATCGGAAACTGTATAATTATTAAGAAAAAATGATTAAGATTAAGAAAAATGGAATTTCCTTAACTACAGGTAAGTATCCTCAGCAAAATAGGCGCCTAATGTTATAGTAAAACGATAACGAAGTCAACTAAGAATTATTCAGGCACTTTTAATGATGTTATAAATAATCGATGTTTCAAAAGTGAATATCTGCTTGAAAATGAAAAACACAATTAGGTCGAGTGTTTCTGATTGTGTCAATCCGTTACAAGGATAAAACACTAATATGCATTTTTAAATCAAATTTGCACGCTAGATAATAAATAGCGAGCTTCAATAAAAAATATTTGGTCTCAACGGTGATGAAAGGCATTGGCTCAACATAACTGAATAGATTTTTTTTTCTTTGTTGTGCTCAGAAATGGGATTTTTGATATCTCAATTTGAGGACACTACAAGTCGATACACTGTCAAATATTTTATTGAAATATAGGCGAAAGAAATCCAAAATTTTTGCAACCCGAAACACAGTTAATGAAAATGGACAGGTTACTGTGCTACCTACATCAATAAAATTCGAACTCAATTGGTTATTGCAAACGTCCAAACAAAGAATGATGAACTTAACAGAGCAAGCTGAACGATGAACTCTGTTCTAAATTAATTCCTGCTGTGAAATACTCCCTTAAAATAAAGTATGATCAGCCTTAGTGGACATTTTGAGATGTGTGAGTTATTATTCAGATTAAATTATAATACCAGGAATTCAAAAAGCTCAGCCAGTTTATACATTGAGGCATATAGTCCAAACACAACGATAGAGATGCTGAAAGCACGCTGCAGTGATAAGCACCCAACAGTTGTGCGGTGCTGCATTGTGTTGCTTGTGTGTAGTAATTGAACGTTTTGCTTGAAGTTCAATTCAAACATTCACAAAGCCAAGCACATTCAACCGAGTGAAGCTCAAAGAATTGTTACAGCACGTTGACCCACTCGTATATTCAATGCGACATTGACGCTTTATTTGGTACAAATAAAAATAAAGTTCAGAAAGCATTCACTTCACAAATACAAAAGACAATTAGGGCTATCTTCAATTTAGAATGCAACGCCCACAATAGCGATTCCTTTTGAGAATCTAAAAATTCTGAGACTGTCTGACTACTACCGGCTTCCTCTGCAAACTTTTATCGTGAGATATCTGAAACTGATCGAAATTTTGACCTTCGACCAGAAATTCACACTCAAACTGAATTTCAAGACCACTTTACTGGAAATGGAATTACACTCATTGTCCGGGGTGACATAAGCTTAACCTCGAAATAACTTTTGTTCTCAGTGTTGCAAAATTCTTTAATTGAATTCCAGTGTTTCCTTAAGTTCTTGAATTTCACACCTGAAAGTACCTGCAAAACCCACTCTAGTTCAACATTCAAAAGTAAGCTAATTTTTTTACATACTGTAAACTGCTAAGCAACTTAAAAATAAGAATACATAATAAAAATGATGGAAGCTAGAGAAACACCAAGTAAAATGCTTTTCTTAAATTCTTTTTTAGCATTTGGCGCACAATGCGCATGTTATGGATTGTTAGATATTAGGTACATTCCTGAGTCTTGCATGTTGCAATGAGCATGTAAACGGGACATCAATCTTTCAAAAACCTTTCACATAAGATTGTAAACCTTGGATAGCCTACATTAAGACCACATTTAAGTAAATTATTTCTAAGATTTTTATATTTCAAGTTGCATGTACTTTTAGGGTGAATAGCTTGCAATACTGGAACAAAAAATGCATCTTTCAATAAGGGAATTTTTTCTTATCTCACGATTTTGCAGATACGTTGTACTCTAGTACTTCATTCTGGGAAAAATTCACTTTAAATGAACTGTAGATTTGCAAAATTTGCGTTTTGCTATGCCATCAGAGTTTTCCAATAACTGACGCATTCTGTGTTATCGATGAGGCTCCCTAAAAACCAAAATTGGCCAATTATTGCGTAGCAGAAAAAGGTAAGGCTATTATGGCATTTTATATTCAAGCAAAGCCTTCTAAAGTAAATCGTACTGTGTACAGTATGAAAATATACAATTTGTTTGTTTTTTGCCTGGTGAATCAGTCCGAGCCCTGACCTTGTACATCAGATACCTAAACATTACGTATTGACTATAAATTTCTGCTTTTTTACAACTTATCTACATGTCGTAAAATTTTTCTAGATATTGACCATCGCTGGATTATCTATAAATATTTTTCTTCTTTAGAAATTGATAAATGGAATGAATAAAGAGTGTGCACTAAAGCCGTCATTACAATCACACTATTCCCGATTGAATTATATCTCTTTTAACTTGAAACTTTTTTAATGGCGTCCTTTTTGGAGACTGAGTTTTGACGGCGTCATTTTTGACTAGTTGGTGTATCAATGGTCAATGTCCGACATTAATGGGATTTTTATTTAGGATGAAGTAAATGCATTGATATGATCGAAATGATTAATGGCAGCAAAATAATGACTCCACAATATAAATATCCAATTATTTTCATTCTGCGAACACTAACAATCCAACGATGAGCAACTGTACAAAAGAGTTCAGGTGGGTTAATTAATAAAAGTCCTAACATAGAATTTGATCTCGCCAATTAGAGCCATCTAAAACTGTAATGAAAAGTATCGAGCTGTCTACCATTGTTGAGTCATAGTGTTGCAATACTCATTTGTTTCATAAAACTATTTAAATTCATGGTTCTCACGGAAAGATATCAATTGTCTCATTCAAAACGGTTGATTGGACATCGCATCATCCCCAGAGGTTTAATGGCAGAACTCGACACTGCAATATATATATAAATTTTTACAAAGACTGGTAACTTGTACAAACTCAATATATCTGTAAAAACATCAAAGCTACTCATAAATGACAAAATTCTGTGCATGACGACACATGACATAATTATGTACGCACATCTAAATCTAGTATCAATGAAAATCAATTGATTTTAAATTATTTTGGCGACCTTCAATTCCATCACGGCCGGTTTTCGAACAATAAAGAACCACTTTCGTCAACCATCAGTGACCACCCAGCTACAGAAACAAATAGCACTTGCCCCTCTAAAGAATGTCAAAACTTTGTGTGAATAAAAAATTAAATAACTTTTTTTTGTCAAAACAATCTACTTTCTCAACACCGCTCTCATCTCAAAAGGTATACAATAAGAGAAATTTCTACGGTGTGTCGTACCCTGCATCTTTACCGTGTATATTTTGAAACAGTGATGTAACATTAACCGATGCTGGGAATACTGTTGCCTGAATCATAACGAACCACCCCCATGATATCGGAGCCTCGTTGAATAAAGAAAAGATTTTCAACTTTCAACCAGTCAACATCTATGACTTTGTTGTGTAGTGTTCCCTGTATGGAGTTGTGAAGTCGATACCATGAACTTTACGTACACACAAAATCGTACGTGCGAAACTTTAAGTCCTTGTAAGTGCAAGTAAGATGTTTAAATCTCAGTAGTTATTTTCAGATCGTAGATGCATGAGCTCACAACTGCAAAGGCTATTCTGTGTTTGTGATCAGATACTTTGTTTCGCATTTCGAGTCATCGTTTTATTTTTTACGAAAATATCGTGGGTGAGAGTTCTTTCCAAAATTTAACGCAATGTAAAATTCACAACTAATTTAATGAGTTTTTCCTTGCAAAATTAGTAAGAATTTCTAAAATTTTCATTCCTCGAAACGTTAAACTCTCAGAGCAGAACATGCAAAACTTGAAAATTCATCCTCAGAAGTAACGGACTCTCCAAGACAAACGACGAAGCAAACTTATAAAAATTCCAATGTATTTGCCCAGCAATTCCTGTTGAAGAACATCAAAAACGCAAACCTCATGAAAGTTCCAGTATATGTGTCCTACAACCCATGTTCAAAAGCAACAAGAGCTCCAAGATGAATGATGACTCAAGCCTTATGAAAGTTTTAAGATATTTATCTTGAAAAAAATAAGCGTAGCTATTATTAAAGAACAGAGCTGCCTCGCTGCGAGCCGGAGAGCAGCAAACGGCGTGATGGAAGAGGCAGTCTGATGAGCATACGGCAGACTCGGTTCAGCTCAGGCGTATCTCACAAGTTCAGTGTCGTAAAATGGGTAGCAGCGATGTTGTTGTGCCGGCCTCTGGACACAATAGCAGTGGAAAACTTGCTCAAAAGTGCATGCTTTATGAAAGATCTCATGCGGATCTGGAGTAGAGCTCGTGAATTAAATAATACCCAAGCCTTGATGAAATCCAGTGCTGGGCATGTATTAGAAACCGCCTGTTTGGGATCTCGAGTAGAGCTTGTGAATTAAATTAAACCTAAGCCTTGATGAAATCCGCACAGAGCATATTTTATGAGGCATCGATTGTGGATCTGGAGAGGAGTCGGTGAACTAAACATTACCAAAACATCAATGAAATGCATGCATGTATCTTTCGTATAAATTTGAAATAAAAATTTTAAGGTTACATTTTTTTGAGACATAAGGGAACAGGTGAACGAAAGCAAGGAAAAAAAGATTAGGTAGCTCCTTGTCTTAATAGTAACAAAAAATCAATCCTTGTTTAACAACTCGTTGTATATTTAGTACCAATTGTAGAAATTGTTTACAAATTAGCCTTCAGTTATGCCAAACGTAATAACCATAAGTGAATTAACTCTTTCCGTTTTGAGCTCAGCTTTTACAGAAAATGTTTGAGACGAAGGTAATGAAAGCAACTTCTAATTTTGAACTCCCTGAGAGGTAAATAATATCAAACGTACTTTCTGCAGTATGAATAGCTCACATCGACAAAAAATTATCCCATCAGTAGAACTCAAACCAGTATATTCCAAATAAGCACCTCATTTAAAGACCACAAATTTTTTCAACATTTTGACAACAGATGCGAGGGTAAAACTTTCATAATTCCTCCGTAGATTAGTCTCGTAAATCTATTGTCCACAAATAAAGACAAGGATACACGCAGTCAAGATCATTTAGCAGACCTTGAAGCAATACCTCGTTAAAAGCAGCTCATTCTTCAAAACTTTGCTCCATGCCACGGAAAAATCGTAAAAGTTTCATAAAGCCAAATTGTGAGAAGATCCTGGCGCGAACCCGAAGCCGATTTTAGGCGGGCTTGTGATGATGATGAATGCCGTCGTATTAATGCGAACTGCCTCAAAAACAACCCCGCGTCTCGAGCTCCAATCCCTTCTCATTCTGTAACGATTGATGAGTCGTTTTTTCTTCATTTCTAAACGAAAGACCGCCCTCGTTTTTCTGTCGCTGAGAAATTGTTGGTTCTTCTAAGGCGCCGATTAAGGATTATTCCCGCTGGCAAGAAAATAAATTTTGGCTAGAAAAGTGCTGCAGTGGCGAACTGCTTCTGTCGTTCAATGTTTCTTGTTCAGGTGTTCTGTATTGAAATATTTTGCGCTTTTGAAAGTTTGAATTAATCAAATGACAAATCAAGCATCTAGGAAAGTGTAGTGAATTTAAATTTCATGTTTCCAAGTATCAGTACTTGCAATAGTACAAGTAGCAGTACTATTGTATAGTAGCAGTGGCTTATATATAATGTAAAATATGCTCACAAACATACTTGTGAATATGTCAACACATTTATCGTTGTATTTGTGCTTAACACTCTGACTGCGACTACTAAACATTAAGTGCAATGCCTAACTCAAATTTAAAGTCAATTGTAGTAAACTATTTTGAAAATACCAAACATGAACTGGATCGTGCCTTCATTTAGCTTTGATTAAGTATTTATGAAAATTGAGTGTGCGACTACTGGTCGATCAGCAGCATTATGAAAATTACCTCCGTGTACCACCGGTGGCGCACGTCGCAGTCAAAGTGTTAAGTAGGTGTAAGTGACACGCGCTTCCCTGATGGAATGTATTGAACTGCATGGGCATTTTCGGTGAAATAAAATTGAATTTCAACTTGCTTACAATTATTTCTTGACTTACGCATGCCTGCAGTGTCTTTGAAGTGAGTATAATTAAACAAAATAATTACTGAAAGTTCGTTTTTTTGCTTTGGTATTTTTTGTTGTTGTAAAGTGCGCGGCAATCATTTCCCCGTCTCGCTAGAGTGCGTTTACTTTGATGTCCTGACTTTGAAAGCAAACCTTTGCTTCAATCAAAGGCAAGCCAGCATTTTTTAACGACCTATTTATTAGTCTACTCCTGTTGGTAGGACGCAAATCGGTCTTAGTGATGAATGGTATTATCGCACCTCACTGATTAAAAACTCGAGTTTTCGTTGCCAAATAATTTTTATCGTTTTAGAAGAACGTGAGGTAGTCTAGAGAGATCATATGAAGCAGCAGCAATTGAAATTCTCTTTTAGAGTGTCTCAAAAGAGAAAAAAAATTGAAAGTGTTTTCGTCTGCTACATATATTGCTTATCAAAATGAAATTAAGCGAAAAATTTAGTGGAATTTTGATATGAAAAGCATTTAGCATGTATTCATATGCAAGATGCTTCTCATATCAGAATTCACTAACAATTTTTACTCAATTTCATTTTATTAACAATATAGCGGACGAAAACATTTTTTAATTAAGAATTTAATTTCTGGAAAAAATCATTTTCTGCGACCCCAGTCAGTCTCTGAGGCACTGCCTCTCATTTCCTTCAATGAATAAGAAGCGAAGCAGGAAAGTAACTATAGTTAAGCAGGAAAGTAACTCTTCAGTAAACTACGCAAACAGCTCATAACTGATCCAGTTATAGTGTTATATTCAAGAAACCCTACAACGTAAAAACAAAAGTGAAATTTTAGTTACAAAAGCTTCGATTTAGTGGGTAAAGGGTAGATTGATGCACGCATGAATTATTTTACATATTAAATTAATTTCTAACATTCTTATTTCGACATTTTTCCACATCCTGACTCAAATAAAGTGTGGAAAAACATTGTACAAATGTCATGGTACAATCTCATCCAACAATAAATGCATATTTCATGTACCTTAACAGCATGCTTTTATCCGCATACTTGCATGCTTCATAGAGAAAGTAAAGTTTATAATTGAAGAACTTACAGAATTTTTTATGGAAAAAAAATATATTAAAAATTGAGTTGAAAATATTTCACATTTCAACATAAAATACTTTGCTATTCAGACAGTATTTTCAGGTGGTATTAATACATTGGCTACTCCAGCAATGAGTGTCTTCAAGGGGCCCCTACAACTGCAGTGCCTCAAGAACTAATAGCGAAGGAATTTCGGAACAAATTATTGCATTTTTACAAGCACCGCCATAATTCATTGTTGTAGGTAAAACACGCAGCGCATGGGGTCAAAAAATACAAAAAGTGGTCATTATTGTACGCATAATACACGCATAGTCATTGTTTGTATTGTGTGCATAGGTATTCTGTGTATTGTGTAGATAGTCATTGTATATATTGTGTACATGGTTGTTGTTTGTACTGTGTACATATTTGTTGTATGTATTGTACGCATAATATTGTATGTACTGTGTGCAAAGTTAGCTGACAAAATAACTGCAGAAGCATGCTAGAATGCATTGCAATTATTGTTTTTCTTAATTTCACCTGCATGAAAAGTGTAAACACCATTTATACTTTTCAATTTGAGGGCTTTATTGTTTTTGAATTCTTATTTTAAGTATGAAAGCTTAAGCCTAAAATTCAAGCAGGTTCAAGTACGCACAAACTATTCTGAGAATATTTTCAAAGCATCAACTGGCTGAATGAATAAGCGAGCTGTATTAAAACCCATTTCTTGAAGAAGAACTCTGAAGATTGTGTGTATAAGTTATTAGAAAACTTTGAACTTGAATAAAACATTCTACTGTTATTGCATTCTAATCCTAAGGCAACGTTCAAAACTTTTGCTACATTGAAAAAAATTGCCTTTTCCAATTGTAAAAGAACGACCGGTGCCGAAAACAAGGTTCGCTTTTTAAGCAAAGCGAGCCGTACTGTGTGAATCACCTGCTAAATATTCAGGAAAAATGTTCCTAAAATTGCACAGTTCCGAGTTTCCTGCAAAATTAGTCAGTCTCCAGAGTGTGGCTCTGAGTCGTGCACCAGTTTTCCATAGTCCGGCTTGTTTACCCTGTCGAAACCTCGGAACGAAAACCCAAAGCTTTTTCTGGCACCCTTCTTTCCGTGAATTTTTCAGAGTTTATGCACCGTAGCAAACATTCTGCTTCCGGCAGCGTGCAAACATGTTTGTCTCAGGTTTCTGCTGCGCAATGTTCTCTCGAGTCTAATTTCTCGACACTTTTCTAGAGACAATCTAAAAATTCAAAGAACTAAAGAATCAATTTCGCCGGTCCTATGTTGCGAGAGAGAAAGTAAAGAGCTGCGAGGCACATTAGAGCCTTAATGGCCTCAAAGTGAAACAGTAAACAGCCTCTAACGAGACGAAAAATGCTTATTTTTCCTGAGAAAATATTGCCCAGCCATCTTTTTGAGCTCATCATCGCAACATGAAATGTTTTCGTATCAACAATGTGTACCATGGTTTTCAACTTCACGTTTTAAATGATGTGAGAAATATTTTCAGGGAAACATTATGAAGCTGCAATAGATTTTGGTGAAAAATATTATTCAACTTCAATGCTCCGAAATTACTGTGAGAAATGGAACACCATATAGAATATAAAGTAATTTGAACAAATATTTTAGAACAAATTAGCAGTGAAAAAAGTATTCGTGTAAACTTTTTACCTGCAATTTATACCAACGCGATACACTTTGAATCTCACAAAAGGAGTGTTCAATTTTTTTTTTCAATTTAAAGAAGCTTCAAAATTTGTCCGGATGAAAAGCAAACACTTCGTTTGAAGATTATTTTTACCCTATGTCAGAAAAATAACGCAAAAGTTTGTGTGAGTTTGGACTGTTTTTTGTATGTTCATTTGCGTGTTGTTTTTTATTTTCAAGCACTGCAGCGACCCAATTCTTTCAAAAAACAATAAAACATAGCTTAGAGGCCCTTATCTTGAGAAAATACGTGAAATAATTATACTGTGAGGCTTATGGAAAACATTAACTACTCTCATAATCTTCGAGGTGCGTCAGATACATGCCAATGATACCTGAAAAAATTATACATATTTTGAAATACAAACATGAGAATGATACATGAAAAAATTGTGCATATCCTCAGGTACATGATAATGTTACATGGAAAAATTATACTTATTTCGGATACATGACAATGATACATTGAAAAATTGTACATATCCTGAGATACACGACAATGATAAATGAAAAAATTAAACATATTTTCATGTACATGACAATGATACATGAGAAAATTAAACAAATTCTCAGATACATGACAATGACACATTAAAAAAAATTCTCAGAAGCATGATAATGAAAAGTTGACAATAAACGACCGACTTCGTTTGACTCTCTCAACGTTGTCAAGAATGGAAAAGCTATTCGACATTGTGTTTATTAACTTATTTGAGTTGAAGTGCTTCTACCCGAGGTCGTAAAAGAGAATTGAACACCCCGCTCTGTTCCTCTCAAAGAACATGCTCAAAAGTAGCTACATCTTTAAAGTCTGCAGAAATATGTTAAGGAGAATTTAAAAAATCGTTCCCCATACTTCTTTTGATCCCCAGACTTCTCTATTTTGAGGGTCCAGTACAGACAGGACTTGTCAGAATTTACGCCGTGAAAATTTGGGAAACGTCTAGGTGTAACACCGCTTTCAATTGGTGCAATTTGAACACAAAATGAAGCATCTACTTAGTTTTATTCAGTTCATTTTACAATCTTTTGTTGATGACAATTCAATTTTGAAATTAACAGATTCGAGATGTTCACAAAATATAGTTTTGCAGACTCAATGGCAAAATATTGAAAAATTAAATACAAAAAGCGCGGGAAAAATTTATGCTGTCATAAGAACAACCATTCAGTATTTTAAATAGTGTCCTATTGCTCCTCAAGATAACTGAAAAATCATTTAACGATTTTTTAAGCTTAATTATTCTCATCGTATTGTCCATAGAAATCCTGCTCAATGTTGCGCTAAAGAACACATGCATTCTTAACAACACACAAAATATTGGGTATAAAATACCTTAACAGTATTGGGCAATACGATCACCAATAAGTAAATTGCTAATTCACGTACTGATGTAAATGAATGACATTTCATCTGTTTCTCGGACTTTTTAAAAATTAGCTGTTAACATGCGTGATGAAATGTTATCGTGTATTTTCCATATTTTTAAGGAAGGATAAAAATTTATTCGATCAGTAAAGTGAATTTTCCAAATTTTGCTACCTCAACCGTTAAACAACCTCGGAAAGGAGGTGAAAGTGCTAAAATTTCGTTTAAATGACAACCTCCCAACATAATAACACGAGACTTACTGAGTGCTTGTCTAATTGATTCGTCCGTCCCTACTCCCACTCTGTAGACTACTGTAGATGCTAAATACCTGAACGCTTCGCTATGACAGCAAAGTTTTTTTTTTTGGTGCAATTAACAAAATTGTCTTGAAATTCATTCCTATGTTACACTAGATCACAAATGGAGGAATCGAAAAAAGAAATGATACCATTCAAACTGTTTATTTAAAATGAGGCTTTCATGTATAAGTTATAGCTCTAATTTCAAAGCAACTTATCGTTTGATAAGACGAAAATTTTAGCATTGTATTTGTGAATACTTTACTTATTCATGAGCAAACTCAGCAACTGAGTGCCACTCAAATAAAATCTAAATCGAAACTGTCATGTTGAGTTGGAAATGATTTTGTGTGTGCGTTTATTTTCTACGAACAGAAGTAAGACGCATGATAAAATCCCATTAGGGGTTCATTAAATGGACAAAAATCAATTACCGGTCGTAGATGTCGACTTTATAATTACGCGCTCATCTGGTGCAGGAGTACCGCTCTAATTGACTGCGCAGTTGGGGCAATCCTGTTTTTCAATTAACTTCCCTCACTTTCCCCACATGTCCACGGAGTCTCAATCCCCATGATTATTGATGAACTTGATTAAAACACGCCGAGGGACAAGTTTTTTCATCACCGAACACCAGTCAAGCGCTAATTTAGTCGTTTGGACCCTCGGATAAAGAGTTCCCTGAGACAAAAACTTCACCAATTTACTCCGAACTTTTAATCCGAAAATTTTTGCTGCGACATCTCGACGAGTCCCGGCAGGATTTGTGCTGTTGAGGTAATTCTCTTGACTTCCTCACGAGAACTCTAAATGTTCACAGTGAGAAAAGATTCCTTCGCTTTCAGTTGGTTCAAAGTAACAAATTATTCATACATTTCCAAGCTAGTTTATTAATTTTGTTTACTTCTAAAGTGTTACTGTTATACAAAAATTAAAATTTTTGCCCTGGGTTCGTTTTAGCTCAATTTTAATTGCGCTCGAATAAAAACAAATATATGAAGCTCAAAATTACACCATTATAAAATTCGTTATTTCGTATAATACATTTTCTTCTGCATCCACAAACTCAGTTTTGGTCTTTATTCGTTAACCCTTGAGTAACTTAAGATACTTTTTATGGATCTACACGAAAAATGAGCGTAAATGCGTGAAAATTGCTCAGCGTGTTCTCGGAATTGTAAAGATCCCAGACAAAAATGGCCATTCGAAAACTCCAGCTTTTTGTTCCCCAATACAAGTTAACATCTCAGGTACTGATTTCACCGCATCACATCAAAGCTCCGTCGGTAATTTGTAATATTCTTGTCTCAAAGGCCTCTTTTAAGATTACCAGTATTGGATGAGGTTTTCTTTAAGCATTTCTCTACAAAACAGAGCAGACACAGAAGTCCATGAAATTCACAGCAGGGCTTGAAGGGGACCGTACACCCGTGGTTAGAAAATCAGGAACATTGTCCCTGTGCCATCACCCCCTGGAGCTCCATCTTGCTGAAAGAGAAATGGCTTTCCTGAACATTCTGTCTCGAAAGTTCATGACTTCTTCTACGATATATTCCTTATAATTTTTAGCTTAATTTTGCTCCTTCAAGAATGAAATCCAAAGCAGTTTCTTCATTTGCTGACTCACCGATCCAGACCATGACAGAGGCGGTTTTTGAGTGCTGGGAACGTCTAAGATCTAGTATTGCCACTACGCTTTGTGTGAGAAAACATGAATTTTTTGCGTCTGTGAACGTAGAATCGAGACCATGAACTGCGCGCCAACGAAGCAAAATACGAAGTCACGGAGCTCATGTTTCGTTTGATGAATTTGTGAGGTAACAGATTTTTCATAATTCCAGGATAAAAAAAAACAATAAGTAATTTTTCACGCCTCAACGAACAGGTACTCTCGTTATTTCACGCTCTAAACCCATTTGCTCAATTTCCTCAGAGGTTTTTTAGAATCTTTGATTTAATCCTTTTTATTTTCTATCATTGCAATTTTCGGACTGCCAATGCTCGCACGGTCTTTAATAAACACTTTCAGTATACTCATATGAGTACATTTAACGGAAGACAAAATTGTGTCTCGATCTGCGAAGCATGTCAATTTTTTTAATTTCTCTAATTGTTTCTCCAGCCAGATGAAATTCCTCGATTGCACTCCTTAAATCTTCCATTGTCGTATCACTGAAATAAAACCAGAGTGCGAATTTTTATCTGCAACCATTGATCGCTCATAGCATTGATAGCCGAGACTGAAAATCTAAATTTTAAGAGTTAATGGAAAATATGTTCACGTAGCAATGCGTTGATTAGCATAAATTTTCGTGTCACTCTATAAGATCAAGCAAGCAGAAATGCAACGTCAGCAAAAATGTTTGGGGTGAGCTGGAGCTAAAAGACGGCTGAATTATTTCTGATATTAAGCTGTTCCAAACGAAACAAAACACAAAACACTCATTCTAACAGACGTTTGAACTGAGGAGTTCTACTATATTCACAGAGGTTGTTGCTTTCTTGTTACCGTTAACGCAGAAACCTGAAGACCGATTTGTCAGCAGGCCAATGACCTCGAGCAAAAGAAACTATCGAGAGTTTGTCCCAAGCCTCTCGGCTGAGCTGCCTTACTGTAGTGCCCGAGTTGCAAGTTCTTGGAATGTGTGGGGCGACACATTGAGCACACAGCTTGAACATACGAAGACACAGCTTGCATGTGAAGGAAACTAAAAAACTTTCACAAAAGAATGGACTGGATTACCGACGGAGCTGTTCTGTGCCACGGTGAAATTAGTGTATGAGATATTAATTTGTGTTATAAAATGGAAAGAGGAGTTATCGAATGACTGTTTTAACATGAGATCTTTACAACTTTCAGAACATGCTGATCAATTTTCCTGCATTCACGCTGACTTTTCGTGTAGGTCCATGAGCAATGAAATGAAAACCCAGCGTTGAATCTGAAGGAAACTGGAAAATTTCGTTGTGAACTCTCTTGCCTCGACAGACGTTGTCTCATCCTAGGATGACACACACACACACACTCAACACAGCCAGCACGATATCCAATTATCGAAGTGTGAGTGAACTGTGCTCGCAGAATTTCTCACGTGACCTACTGCAGCTCAGAATAAACCAACGGTGAAAATCTACCAATCGTTTGCACTCGCCAATTTTCAGACCTTCATCAATTTTTTAAACCAAAAACGAAACGTCCTGACATCGCCGGTGTGTCATTCCGCTGAAAAGTTGTGGGCGCTCATCGAATGATTCACGCGGGCGTCATTGGCATGTCCGTTTGAGAAAAATATGGAAACGCCGCAGCGCAGAGGAAGGAAAGGCTAAATTTTCGTAATCAACGCCATCAGTTTGCTGTCAGCAAGGAAGACGAGCAAAGATCGAACGTCTAGAATCCAAAAGGTCAGGGGCACAATTTTAGTGTAAAATAGACGATCTTTTGCTGAAGGAAATGCTTCATAGGCTTTGAATTCTGATACTGAGGCCCGGTAGGCTGCTCTTTACACTATGAAAGTCCTCAAGAAAGTTAGACAAGCATCACACATGCCTCTCGCATACTCAACCATCATGTTCTCTTAGATATCACGCTTTCTTCAGGCATCATTCTCCTACCCACGCATCACACTCTCATTGGCATCATATTTATTTATCCCAAGCAACATGCTTCCTTGTTCATGCATCACGCTCCCCTAATCATCAAACTTTCCTGACGTTATGCTTTTCTCTCCCAAGATCCACACTCTTCCGAGCATCACACTCTCACCAGGTATCACAGTCCCCTAAGCATCACGCTCCCACAAAGTATCATGCTCCCCCGGGCATCACGCTCCCAGACACCATACTCCCACAGGGCCTCACGCTCGTCCGAAGCATCAGTCTCTCTGAACAGTGATGCAGTAGTGATGCGCTTCCTCTCAATATTTACTCCGCCCAAGCTATGAATCATGAAGGCCTTGGATGTCTTTTTTGTTGGTCTTTCATTTCGGCCAGAACGGTAACGTTTTCGGATAAAATTTTATGATCAGCTTTGTCAACGCGGCCGATTTTATTGTGCAAAGGATTTTACCAGTTCTTTCTCATAAATGAATTTCATTGTAGACAGCCATGATGCGAGTATTTTCTCTAGCAGACGATCTTCTCCTTGGACAATAATTTTACGTATGCTATGAAACGTCATGAAACAGAAAAATCTAGTTGAAAATTTTTGTCAGAACTTTAACGGTAAGGGTTGACCTGAAAAAATTTCGAAAAAAATAAAATCCTTTATTGTGAAAAGGGCTCTCTGGAATAACAAACTGCATCAAAATTCCAGCAGATGATATGGTTGTCAGTCTCTCTGGCCAAATTAAACATTCAGATCACGCATTAATTTTAAATTTGGGAGCCCAATGCTATCAAAAGCGTAGAAATTTAGATTTCTAAAAATACAAAGAGTAAAACTTTAGTTTCCAACAGGGATCCTTACTTTTAACATTTATTATGTAAACATGAAATCTTGATTTTTTCCGAAAGTCTAAGTGAGAGTTCAAAAATTCATCAGTTATCTGTTGACCGTTCATCAGAAATGATGCTCCACAAGACAGCGTTTAATAACGCCCCAGTCACTATACACAACACTGAAATATTCAGTTCGCTGTCCCAACGGAGAGCATAAAAACTGTAAAAACATCTCGTAAAGTTGGGCTTCGTCTCGTCTTTTGGTTGTTAGAAAAGAAGGAGGGAAATTAAATTCCAGCGACGTTCTCTGGGTCGCTGAATGTTTTAACGTCGTGTCTTGGAAGACAGAACTCGAATTTCGCACCTGCTGGAGTTAACAGGTGGACAAAGCTCACGGAAGTGAATTCTGCCCTTCCGAGCTAGACGAACTAAATAAAAGTGAAGCCTTTTCTGGCGGCCAGGGAGGTGTGAGATGTCGCCAGATGGGGCATGTGGGAGGCTATTGGCTCCTGAGGGGAGCTGTGGGGACTTCTGATGGAGCATGTGGGAAGCCCATTTGTTGCAGGAAAAAGAAATGATTTAAGATGGGGAGGCAAAAGAATTGCTAGTTGTTGACGGAGAAGAAATTACTCCGAATTGGGGAGGTAAAAGAACTGCCAGCTGTTGACGGAAAAGAAATGACTCCGAATGGGGGGGGTAAAAGAACTGCTAGTTGTTGACGGAAAAGAAATGACTCCGAATGGGGGAGGTAAAAGAACTGCCAGCAGTTGACGGAGAAGAAATTACTCCGAATGGGGGAGGTAAAAGAACTGCTAGCTGTTGACAGAAAAGAAACGACTCAGAATGGGGGAGGTGAAAGGACTGCTAGTTCTTGACGGAAAAGAACTGACTCCGAATGGATGAGGTAAAGGAACTGCTAGCTGTTGCCGGAAAAGAAATGACTCCGAAAGGATGAGGTAAAAGAACTACTAGCTGTTGCCGGAAAAGAAATGACTCCGAATGGGGGAGGTAAAAGAACTGCTAGCCGTTGCCGGAAATACATGACTCTGAATGGAACATGTGAACGGAGTGTTGAATAGGGATCATTCTGGATGGGCCATAAAAAGGAGTGATGGTTTGTAGGAGGAAGAGAGATGGTTCTAAATGGTCACGTATAAGGAGTATTAGTTAGTGACAGAATGAGTGATGACTCCAAATGGGGCATATGGAAAATCAAATATAGTCGTTGATGACAATCTTTGCAAGCATGTATAGGTTTTAACCACATTATTGATAAAAAATTATTGACTGCCTCTTTATCTTCGAGTGCTCAGTCTTAACGACAGTAAAAAATTTCTTGCCAGTTTAGTAAAGAAGGTAATCGAATAGATTTACTTTTTTAAAGAGGGACCTACTTTCTTCAATGGGTCGTCCTCTTGACATGTTTTATCTATGCATATTATCGACACACATTTTTCTAGAGCACTGTAGAAACCATTAGCTCTCCTTTTCTGTAAGTCTTCATTTCCCCCAAATAAGAACCAAGAGATGGAAAAAATCAGTTAATAAAAATGAATAATAAATTTCTGCCGGTCAAATGACTTTGAGTGAATGAGTGAATTCATTGCTTTAAAGATGTCCAGTAATTGCGGCTTTATTTTTACAAGCGATTGGAAAAACTTATAGCTCTGTTGCATCTTTCGGATACTAATCTTTCAGTTTAAATTAGATGAATTTGGAAATTTCCTTCTTCAAAAACTAAGGATATGCGTCCGAATAAACTCTGAAACCCTATTTTTTGCTGAGTATTTGTTAACGAATGTGATGTGCAGAACATATATGTTACTCAGGATGCTACCATACTCTTCCATCCCATTTCATAACAAAAACTGGTTTAATTCCGTACGCTCATGGACCTTTTTTTATCAATTACGAACGCTGAAATTAAATAAAGTTAGCGTAACAGTCTCCGGATTATTTTTACTGGGACAAAGGCATTGCCGATGTAATGAAATGTATTAAAATAAAAAATTAGGTGAAAAATAAAACCAAACCTTAATTTTTATGAAACCATCAATCTACAGTCATGTCTATTTGTGAACCACGGATTTATTCTAACTTCTAACTTCCATGGATTTATTTTCAGTATTAGAATGAAAAATCATGCAAAACGGTTGCTATTTACCGACCAAAAATTAACCCCAATTAGCTCCCAAGGTCTTCAGTACAATGCAATTCCCTCTGTTGCAATTCCCTCTGTTGAGGGAACGTTTCGACGGAAATTCTGCAAAGTCGTCAGACAGCACGAGTTCTTATTTAAGGCGCTCTCGGAGCGTTCGCTTGCTTAATGGAGAGGATGCAAAAGTAAAAACAGGAGGTGGTAGTAAATTTCATTGCACCCAGAAAAATTTCTTTCAAGTGGTACTAAAATTTTCTAAAACTTGTTCAAAATTATGCCTTTGTGCACCACTCTACTCGCAACAATGTACGTACATAGTGAATCTACCAGTCCATATACGCTTGCTGGAAGTATCCAACTAAAATGTCACTCGACTTTTTGCCCCACGGCTTTGTGCACGACCTCCTCCGTTTCAAAACGATATCCTTTCATGCATTTTTTGAGGGAAAGAATTGAGTCCGGTGGGGACATATCCGAGGTGAGAGAACGTCGGGGGAGTGTCGTGAATGCCAAGTTGATTGAAAATTGGGTTCGGCCTAGTACTCCCTTGCTAAAACTCTGTGTGCTGTACAGTACGCTACGCTGTGTGCTGTACAGTACGCTACGTAGTGTGCTGTACAGTACGCTACGCAGTGTGCTGTACAGTACGCTACGTAGTGTGCTGTACAGTGCGCTACGCAGTGTGCTGTACAGTGCGCTACGCAGTGTGCTGTACAGTACGCTACGCAGTGTGCTGTACAGTACGTTACGCAGTGTGCTGTACAGTACGCTACGCAGTGTGCTGTACAGTACGCTACGCAGTGTGCTGTACAGTGCGCTACGCAGTGTGCTGTACAGTACGCTACGCAGTGTGCTGTACAGTACGCTACGCAGTGTGCTGTACAGTGCGCTACGCAGTGTGCTGTACAGTACGCTACGCTGTGTGCTGTACAGTGCGCTACGCAGTGTGCTGTACAGTACGCTACGCAGTGTGCTGTACAGTGCGCTGCGCAGTGTGCTGTACAGTACGCTACGCAGTGTGCTGTACAGTGTGCTACGCAGTGTGCTGTACAGTACGCTACGCAGTGTGCTATACAGTGCGCCACGCAGTGTGCTGTACAGTACGCTACGCAGTGTGCTATACAGTGCGCCACGCAGTGTGCTGTACAGTACTCTATGAAGTGCAGTATATCACATGAAGTGCAGTATATCACATGAAGTGCAGTATATCACATGAAGTGCAGTATATATCACACAAAGCTGCCCCAAGTGTTCCATTCATCTTGGACCACAATGGGGTTCCTTAACAAAAGCACTCTATATATGAGCGCGATTTTCACCTCACAAAAGCACGGAGGCCTCTAACCAAGAACACATTCTGCTCTTGACACCTCTCCTTCTGACGCTAACATCACCAACACCCACCACAACAACACTATCACCTCCTCCACCACCGCCCCATCATTCATGCAAATGCTCTCCTTCATAACTCCGCCTGGTCTATAGAAACTTAGTACTACTATTTCCAAACTGTATCTTAGCCACAGTAGAAATTTAAGTGATTAAATTTTTCTGTTGCATGAACTCGTTACGTAAGAAGAACGCTTAGAAGGGGAAGAAACACTTGGTGCTTGAGAAAACTGAAATTATGGAGGTTCTTTTGAATTATATAAATAAGATCTTTGATAACCTGCTCCAGGGAATTTCTTGCAAGATTAAGGAACTTCTTGAAGACTTTAAAGCTTTTCAGGGTTATAAACAATACTTAGAACAGGAAAAACTTAATTGAACAATATCATCTCTTTAATGCCACAGCATCTGAAAATATTTAATTCTGACATTTTAGCTATCGCTTAACTGCCTTCAGCACGACGTCACACAAGCGCTCGTAGCTCAAATAAACACAGCGGCTGTGTGTAGTGGACACGAATCTCGAGAAACACCCGTAATGAAGCGATCTCGTGTACTTATAAACGTAAGGTAAAAATTGACCGACTGCGTCAAAGACGTCGCTACTCATTTCTCGCTCCTGCGGCCAGTAGGAGAAATACTGAAGCCAATTTACGATGCCCTTTTTAACCTCGTCGAATATTTCAGTCAGCGTCTGAAGATGCGAACCCAACGGAAAAGTTTGTGTTGATAAACAACTTACTTCGAAACTCGTTTATCACGAGCTCGGTTTTTCCTGAACTCGGGGGCTATAGAAAGAAAATGAAGTTATTTTTTTGCGTGTGCATCATCCCATCAAGATGCCACTCTACTCCCAGTTTAATATTGCGTGTATTATTTAAAATTCTATTTTCGTTTCATTGCAGTGATAGACAAAGCCCCAGTTCTCACGTACACATGTTTCAGAGAAAAATTCTGGACTTTATCTAATGTCAGGCCATCGATCTCCTATTCTAGAGAGTCGCTTATTTTTCTTTGATTCGATTTCGATACTTGCCGCTCGGGCAAGCATCGAAATCGAACTTCCTGACCTGTGTACTGGAGAAACTAAAATTTTATATCCTCATCCAGAGATTATTGTGCAGATAATACTCAACATTATTTTCTATGGGAAATGGAAGCGCGCATGGTCAGATATTGCTAGTTTTCTTCTGGTATCCATCCAACAGGCGAGACCTCAATGGCTGGGCATTGCACTTCGGCCGTCGAGAACATACATGTCTTTATTGCAAATTGTGCTTTGTTGGTTTTCGGATTATTTTTCTGTGAAGTTGGAGCTTTATTAGGATGATAATGCACCATTGTGTACTGTTGTTTACTTTTCCTATCTCCAGTCAATCTACCTCCCACACAAAGTTCTAAACTTATATGGGATCCTTACATCTAGCCTTGCGTTACTGTCAGACTTAAAAACATTTTTTCGGCCACGTGTAGCATGTGAAAAATTTGAGGTTAAAAAATCATGAAATTTATTCGCCCTATCATCGTATTTCATTTCTACATCTACAGGCAAAAAAATCCTTGGTTGTCGGAGGGAGTCGTTTTTTACTGATTTACGGGAAATTTTAACGATCTTATGACACATGTAGGCTTATTCTTCGCGGCAGTTTTTATACTTTGGCGTAGGCCCATTCTCAAATTTATTCAGGCATTTGCATCTCATAGCAATTTATTTGCATGCTATATCTACTGAAACCATTGAACGCGCGAAAGACCAAGATCACCTCAGGGAAATTTGAGCTCAGTGGAAACCCTGGAGCTGCTGGAGCTGCCGGAGCTAATGCCAGCACAAACGCAGGTGTGAAGACTCTGAGCATCTCGTAGTAACTTCGAACGAATTTGTAAAGAAATGCTAAAGATGTTACTGGACTCGAATATTTGATGCTCAGATGACGCTAGGCTAGTTTCTCAACTGTTTCGAGAAGTAGAGATGTTTTTGCTCTAAGAATGAACAGAGGCTTGGGATTTGTATGCAGTGCCTCCCATTTTGACATGGGAAAATGATGAATTAATAAAATTATAGACACTAATTTTCCAAAAATGCAAATTTCGTTTACTGAAATTCTTTCAACAGTTGAAGCCATTGGAATCATTTCTACTTACTTGACAAAATAATTCAGTCAAAATGTGATGGCAGATTTGAACATGAGTTCAAAATTATTTACTTATTCTACATTAAACTTTAAAAAAAATCATGTTCATTTGCCGGGGATGATTTTTTCTTCACCATGGAAAATTCGTGGATGATCAATGTCATCTTGAGCGAACATTACAAGTTCATAATGAAAACTGAAGGCAATTCATCATTCATTTCAACATAACTAGTACTTTTAATTTTGATTTCATGGGGTTGCATGAATAAGAAATATTTATTAACAAAATGTCATGACTCCAACTTAACGATATTTCGCTATCGTATCTAGCCATGAAAGCAGGAATAATTAAATTGATCCATACTTCAGAGGCTAAAAATTAGCTTTATAAAATATTATCTATACCGTTTGAGGCCTGCGTGTTTGCACATGTTTATGTGATGCTAAGATTATAAATTATTTTCGTATGCGAACATATTCAAAATTCTCATGCATGTCATGTGAAAAGATGTTCGACATTAGTTATTGTTTTTAAAATATTTCAAATTAAATTGATGTTACTAATAGTAATATAGTGAAGTGGCTTAGTATATATCTTTATATCAAAGTTATAGATATGTTGTGTATGTGTAGTACGCGATACAAATCTGAAATATTTAATACGTGTAATTTAAGTAATTAATAAGTAATTTTTAATCATTCCTCAAGTGATCGCATGAATATTATTCTTATTTACTTTCTGGAACTCAACTTGAGATGATTCAGTATTTTCCTACAAGAAAAGATTGCTCATAAAATGCGATCGACCGCGAATATGGCAGGAAGTCTGCGGAGTGTGAGTCTGATATTTAAATACCAATTCATTTAATTCACAATCGGTAAACATGCATAACGTTCAACAAAAATCTATTCCGAAGAAATTAACTAGTTTTAAAACATCGTGAATTCATACAGAACAATGAAATTGAATGTTACAATCAAATTCATCGAAATAAAACATAAACAGATTTAATGCGCGCAAAACACGCCGAAATAGGTTGAAAATATACTGAATTTGCCAGTTTCGAACGTTCTAATTGTACAGAATAGAAGTGAAAATAAAGCTTAAATCATAAAAGTTATCATTGGCTCTTAGGGGTATGTTTTGGTTACGACTCATGTGTAAATATCGCTGCTGCGATAAAGTGCTTCACCCTCAGCAACTTTCCCATTCTTCAGCATGCCCTCAAAAACATGTTTTAGATTAAAAAAACACTGTTTTTATTGAGTGTTATCAGTTTCTACTGATAACCTTCCCTAATAATACTCTTGGTATGTTTATTAACATATACACTAGTTTAAACGACCCATCAAAAATTACGGAATTCGAAATTTTCTATAGATAAATTTTCCATATGTGGACACGGCGGAAGATACAAAGTAGAGTCAAACCAGTCTTTTTCATCGACCGTGTGGCAATGCTGACGTCATCGCAACGAACCAAAGGCAGCGCTCACATTGCATCTGACAACACTGCTAGCCCTAAATCTGGCACTGCCATTGGCCTAACGAAATGTCGCAATGGTGACTTCATGAAGTTTTTTTAAATAAAACCGTTCTATTGGCTAGCCGAACAAGAAGAGGTGTAATTTCCCCCCTTTGAAATGACTTTACCTTGTTTCCTCTACCGTGGTGTGGATGACAAACAAATATATCCATCCTAATTGTAACGGCGATTAAAATATTCTTGTTCTTGTGCACCGGTGAAACTCGTATCACAGATACGGCCATTAAGCATCCTTTATGAGTTTGAGAGAGAAACGGACCAGTTAATTTAGTGTATTCTATGAGATTTCTATTGTCATAACATAGGAAAAATTACACTCATAAAAAACGTGAATTTTTTTATTTATTTAAAACTTTAAGTAGTCACCAGGTATTTTATTATAAAGTATTGATTGGTTTAGTATCCGCTTCTTCCGTCTCTTTGTCACAGGCATAAGAGTACTTAATGACCGTATCTGCGATGCGAGTTTCATCTGCGCACAAGTACAAAAGCATTTTTATTGCGAGTACCCGGTAGAGAAACCAAGGTAGAGTCATTTCTATGGGGGAAATACACCTCTTCCTACTCGGCTAGCCAATAGAATGGCCTTATTTGAAACAAAATTTATGACATCACCATTGCGGAATGTCGTTGGGCCAATAGTTGTGCCAGATGTGGGGCTAGCAGTGTCTTCAAATGCAATATAAGTGCTGCTTTGGGCCGTTGCCATGACATCAGCATTGCCACACGGCTGACGAAAAAAAGACTGGTGTTTTCTTGTTTTCTCTACCGTGACGAGTATTATTTGGATGGATATGTGTGTGTGTCATTCACATTTGGATAATTTATTTAAAGAAAATATTGAATCAGGTCACATTTGACGGGTTGTGTACACTATGTTGTATGATAATATAATAAAACTTAAGAGTTAGGACGCTAAGTACGCGATTCGTGAACACTGATTGGTGCCTGTCCGTGATCGGAGCTGTTGTTTTGTTCTAATAACTTTCATTGCGTTGCGCTTTGCAGTCTGGTGCTCCGAGTTTGTGTGTATTTCTGAGATTGCGTTCAATTTCACCAGCGTAAAAACCTCAGTAGCAAGCAAATGCAATCCCTCCTCTAATTACGAAGCTACTCTCTCCACGCTTCACCGTTTGCAGGACCTTCTTATGCTATTCAATGAACTTGGTACCAAAAATCAAAGTTCATTATTTCTGCAGAAAAACTCGACTCTTGTTTCGTTTGATCACAGAATATTTGGCTGCGAACTCTCCTCTTAATGAACAAAATGCTTCTTTCATTTGACATCAGAAATGAGAATAAAACTCGATACGTCAGCAGCACACCTTTTGAGTTCTACAGGTTACATTTTCTAAACTAAAAGGAATGTTCTTCCAGTGTGCTGTTGAAGTCTCGCTTTCCAGTAAAAGTGGTCTGAAAAGCTGGTGCCAGTTGATGACAACTTTTCTGAGTCATGCCAATGTTCTTTTCTCTCCGCCTTAGAGCCAACTCAATAATTGTTCATAGCTATTGGCGATGCCTTGTCCTTTCCACTTCGCAATCATTGACTTCAGAGAAGTCACCAGAAAAAAATAGTTCGTGGAATGCCACGGGTATTCTTTTCCTGTCACATGTTTCTAAGCAGAAATGTTCTTCACACGAGAAAAGTATTATTTCATTTTCATCAGTTTCTCAAGCCCAGAGAAAAAAGAGCTCAATAGTTGATGCGAGTTGATTCACTTGCAACGCCATCGTTGTATTATGAACTTAAGGAACATTCCCGACAATACCATTGTAAAAACGTATGAAATTAACACATGTGAAATTAGTTCTTAAAAGTACTTTAATTTTTCAGCAAATGACATGCCTGCATACGCTCAACGTTGTTTGCATGATGTTACGCTTTGAATTTACCAGCTCGCATGTTAATTTCTTACATTTATTTTGGTGGCTATACTACGAATATAATAATTGAAACAAATTGTACGAGTCAAGCCATATTGATCTAATTATACGGGAAAAGAAGTGTTGGACTCGTTGGTGGAACTAGGTATGATCATGGATCAGGGAATAACGAACATAATATTCATATATCTGTATTTTTCCCCATCGCTATGAGTAAATATTTACCTCCGCTTGTTTAAATGTAACCTCCCAGCTTAATTTCAAATCTTCAAACTTTCCATAAACTCCCACGGTTGAAAATTCAGATTTTACTTAATTGGGTAGTAAGACAGGGTAAGGAAAAATTTAAAATAATTCGAACTTGAATAAGTAGATGTATTAATAAGTAATAACTCCCTCCAAAATGTAAAAAAGGTCAACTCTCATTTTTGGAGCTCCAGTTATTTACTACGTTTATCAATCGGTGCTCAGAGCTTCACTGAAGCTTAGGTTAAAAGCAAGTGCTGAACAGGCATCAGTCTTCACTCAGAGCTGGCAAAGTATAGTTAATTGCTCTCCAACGGTAGGACGACAGCATGACGCCTCGGAATCTATTGCGTTTGACCGGCCTGACGGTCATCCAGTGAAGGAAGTTGCGTAATTCGCTGGTGTTTCAAGCCGCATTGTGGTGCAGTTCTTTCAACCATGCAAACAATCTGATGCATACTGTATATCCGAACAAGTCAGTCGTTTGCATGAATTGCAAATTAATGAGGAACTTAAAAACGAGGAAAATTCCGAGTAAATTAATCATATTATACAGGAAAACGTTATAGACTCCAGTTCCATCATCAGTTCAAAAGTACACATCATATTATTATTTGAAATAAAAGATCAATAAAACTGTTAATGATTGTCATTAAATGATATAATGGTGAGAAAATATGTCGAATAAGAATAAAATTGAAACGATTGCTATCTATTAACAATTTCCAACGGAAATGAACTGTTAGGATTGTAAAGTTAAGGTCATGTTTTCGTTTAAAATATGTAAAGACTCTAAAATATTAAGGTCATAAGGGGTTGAAGCAGAGTCTAAGATTCGGAAGTCGGCAGAAGACATAGGTATATTGCATTTTTCGGCGCGATGGCGTACTGCGGAATGAGAGGGTGTGCTAAGTAGGAACCTTCAACCCCGACGCTCTGCCTCTCTGATGTAAAAATTCCGTGATGTCATGCAAAATTGTAGTCGAAGAAATTTTTGACCGATAAAGACCATCGTCATGTGCCCCAAATTGATTACCTGGTTCCCTTTGCATGAGAGATAGAACTACTGCGAGATGTTAATGATGATCCTTCTGCTGTTAGTGAACGAACTTTTCGTAGGAAACTCCATTGAGTGGATGTATGGAGGTGCTTGTCTCGTGTACGACCGACGTTAACTCCTGCCCACACGATAACTTGTTTAAACTTAGCTAAAGCACACGCACATTTGAGAAGTGTAAGATGGTTAGATGAACCACGATTCTGTCTTTGCAGCAATGATCCCGCCGTAGTGATCATCGAAGACCTCATGAAGCCATCAACAACGCTTGTGGGCAAGGGGGGATACAAAGAGGAAGAGG
>JACJUY010001068.1:178507-189424 GCA_014220935.1 Platorchestia sp. MABIK | reverse complement strand
CGTGCTTAATTTATTAAAAAAAAGTGAACGCATAAAACAATTTTTCTTTAATTTCACACTGCAAAGGACACCGTCCTCACTAAATCGACTTGATTATTATAATAAATGTAACTTTTATTCTTTCACAGTGTAGTTCACGACACAGGTGGGAAAAAAAATGAAACCGAAACATTACAATTGCACACGTTAAATAGCGGACAAATTAAAATACAGGTAACTTGTGCATGAATATAGGGCATAAAATAGAACTTACAAAAGGATGCAACAGTATTGGAAAATTCAGGGCAGCATACAAAGGAAATAGAACGTAAATGATTATATTCGAAACAGGTCAAAGAACATCACATCATGAGAGTTATCCAATGAGATAGAATGGAAAGATTGCATCCGAAGCATGTCATATACATTACATCGTGGAAGTTATTAAGTTAAATGACGATTATTCTGCACACCTCAAAACCAGGATCATCAAATCATGCATCAAAAAATAGATCTTTCACAGACACGAAATTAACACTACTGAAAGTAGAAGTCAGTTGTTTTACAAGCTGACTTTTGCTCTTCACTCGTACGAGAGGCTCGGTGGTCGATGAGAGCCACAAGCTGTTTTTCAAGGCGTGTAGAGACCATCAAATGCGGGAAGGCGTCATGAAAAAACAGGAATTTTCCTCTTTCTGGGAGTGAGGAAAACAAGAAGCTTTTAAAGCGCTGTGTTTGTCTCTTTGACTGTCTGTTTAATAATTCCATCTGCTTCAGCCAGTAAAAATGATGCGAAGCTTCCCGAAGAAAATGTCTCATGTGAAGAGCTTTTAACTTTAGCCAGGATTTTCTTGTGAGTGACGTCGTGCAAACAGTCACTGGCTCAAGAATCCAGTCTTCAAATTGTCAACCAGAAACAAAGAGAATTGAGTTCCTGAATCACGATGTAATTTCAATAATTCTAAAACACTTATAAGAAAAGTGCTCTGCATCCTCATATCAGAATAAAATTTACTTTCTTGAAGGAAAGTTGGGAGTTTAGCTTAAGGAACGTACAGTAAGAATATTTTGCAACATGGAAAAGACTGTAGAGTAAACAAAACGTACGGTACAGAACATTGAGTAAATACTTATTCAAGCTCATACATATTCTTCTTGAAAAAACACTCAAAATGACGTTCTTAAATTATTTGCGGGTTATAACAACAGCTCATTTAAAATCGAGCAGTTTTATGAGCAAAGCTGTGACCCACACGCAGAGTACGAGGAAGAACACAAGAAGACAGTTGCAGTGGTCGGGTATATCCTACAGGGTACAGATGCATTCCATGAATGCTCGCGTGTCAAATAACCATTGCCACAGAATTTGCACATTTGTGACATTTGCACATCTGTGCACATCATGAGAAATTCAGTAACTAAAACCCATGTGAAGCAGGACACACATGTCTGCTCTGCGTATACCCACATGAGTACAAGGGATCAAGACGAAATGGGAAAAACGCACGTCGGAATTTCACAAACCAACCTACTTTGCACTTCCCAAGTCTTTGCTCGTGATATAACGCATTACTCAAGCTTGAACAGAACAGAATGAGGCAGCGTATTTGGACAGAAATGGAATGCCACACCGCACTTCACAGGTGATTAAACTCTATAAAAGTTGGAACCTACACGTCAATAAAACTCCTTTGATGTTCATTTACGAAATTCAGAAAATTACAGTCAGTAAAAATTTTTAAAATGTCATGAAATGCAAAACCTGCGAATATCTTGCGTCAAAACATTATTGCTTGCAATTGCTGAGCGTAGTGTCTATAATTGAAGGCAAAACGAGCGTTTTACAGCGAAGACAGAGTCGTGGTATATTCAAGCCTTTACTCTAATTTTGTTGAGCAAGCGAGTAAACGCGATTAAGCAGCGCTGCTTCTCCTGCATCCATTGTGTAAACTCAAAATATGAAATTATTTTCCGCTGATTACGCTCTTATTTGGTTGCTCTTGAGGGCGTGACAGAGAAAGAAATTTCACGAAATTTCACCTGAGCTCACGTACGAGCTAGAATTGCTCAATTTTAGCAGCTTATTTAGCGGTCAAACATTCTCTTGCATGAGGAATCAATCATGGGAGGGTGGAATTAGGGAGTGAGAATCTGCGACTGGCAGCAGACACGAGGCTGTCCTGTGCGCCGATCGCGGCAACTTAGAACACCAACTTTAATGGTTTTCATTGAACGCTCTAATGGAATGGAATTGATTGAGAAGTCAGTGTTAACGGCGCGCCAAGATTTGGTGCGTCCCAATTGACGGAGAACATTCGCGAGTTGGGCGGCGCTGGTGATCGCACTGCGAGTAACTCGGGGTGCTCCAAATAATGCGCCGGCAGCGTGAGGGTCGCAGCTGATGATAAATTTATTGTTCTCTCGTTATACTGTGCAACGTAAAGCAGTGCTGAAATAAGCAGTAACCTCATGTTACGTTGATTGGAAAGTTGCCTCTCGCAACAAACATGTCCGTTGATGGGAACTTCGTGAGGGAAAATGCTCGTGTACGACAAGCGCAGAGCGTATATTCGTTTACCTTACAAGAAACGTACAAAGTACACCGTATGTTCGTAGAATGTACAACCACGGACCGTGTGTACAGATATGTACGAAATACGTACATTCGTAAACCGTATAGTTTTGTACGCAATACTTACTCCGCACACAGCACGGAGATGCACGCATTGTGTGTGTGCATGGACTGTATTGAGTTAAAAAAATGCATACTTTCGTACACCAAACAGAGATGTGCGCAGTGTATACATTCGCAGGCCATGTCGAGGATCACGAATATTAAGACGATATTTGGTGCCCGTTACTTTCATAATGACATAACTGCATTGTCTGATCCTTGTGGGGCTATAGCGATGCCAAATGAGTTGGTAAAAAACAGGTTTTGAGATGTGGGGCACGTGAGCACAGCTGCTTGGGAGCTGTGAGGCTGCGCGCATCACAATCTTTATTATCGTCCTTCGCAATCTGTAAAAATAGAGGGAAAATACAATGGTTTCTGTAAGTTGTCAAAAATAAAATATAAAAAATGGCTTTAATAAATATCATGTAAGTTTGCTAAGGTACTCACAATGAAATAGGATAACTTTTTCCCTCGGTTCAAACTTTGAATTCTCAATGCCGTGCTCTGAAGCTTGTCGCTTACTCTCCAACATAAAACAATTTGAGTTCCGCCTAGAATATATGGTATGACAAATTTTCTCTACTCTTTGATCATAAGCTAATCGTCATGCGTATCGCAAAAAACATATATTTAGAAACAAATCAATGAACGAGAAACAGGATTCGTGAAATACAGCCATCGTACCAACACACTAAGCTCATAAATCAACATGCAGCTTCTTCTTTCCAAGAGAAGTCCACAAAAAGAGCTTTACAACCGCCAGAAGTTTCCATTTTCATCTTCGCATGCATAACATAGTTCGTTAATACTCGGCATCACGTCACAATGCCATGATGTGCTGGAAATTTCAAGACTATCCACGGTGAAATTTCAAGCAAAAACAAGAAAGAAGCCAATATCCCGAAAAACGTGTGGATGAAGTCTTCACGAGGAGAAAAAAGATTTAGCGAGCGCACTGCTCCCAACTCTACGGTCGTGGTTTGATTGTCTTAGAGCAGAAGCAAGATCTAGCCAACGCATCCCAACTCCGTAGTCGTGGTTTGATTTCCTTAGGGCAGAAGCAAGGTCTAGCCAACGCATCCCAACTCCGTAGTCGTGGTTTGATTTCCTTAGGGCAGCAGGGCAGGGCGAGTGGCGAGGTAGAGGCGTGTTCGCAGAGATAAAAATGCTTCGGCGGCCCACGGCGGCAATACAGCCGATCACGGGCGACTTATGGCCGCCTCCGCTGCCCTGATCTGATTGCTGGACTGAGCGACTGCGCAGGTGATGGACGTGGCCTGCAGACTGCTTCTGGCTGGTCTGCAACGTGTAAACGGTCTGCAGTTGGTGAGGGGTCCGTAATGTGTGAGTGGTCTGCAATGAGTGAGTGGTTTGCAATGTGTGAGTGGTCTGTAATGTGTGAGTGGTCTGAAATGTGTGAGTGGTCTGCAATGAGTGAGTGGTTTGCAATGTGTGAGTGGTCTGTAATGTGTGAGTGGTCTGTAATGTGTGAATGGTCTGTAATGTATCATTGGTCTACAATGTATGAGTGGTCTGCAATGTGTGAGTGGTCTGTAATGTGTGAGTGGTCTGTAATGTGTGAGTGGTCTGTAATGTGTGAGTGGTCTGTAATGTGTCATTGGTCTGCAATGTGTGAGTGGTCTGTAATGTGTGAGTGGTCTGTAATGTGTGAGTGGTATATAATGTGTGAGTGGTCTGTAATGTGTGAGTGGTTTGTAATGCGTCATTGGTCTGCAATGTGTGAGTGGTCTGTAATGTGTGAGTGGTCTACAATGAATCACTGGTCTGCCGTGTGTGAGTGGTCTGCAAAGTGTGGATGGTTTGTGAGGTCCGAACGGCCTGCAGACCAAAGCCATTTGCTTGCATGTACAAGACGCAAACACGCACGAAGAAAACCAAGTGTATACTTCTTGGAACTCTTTGAAAAATGATCGAAAATTGATTCCGTCTCCACTTTTTGATTCGTACCTCTGCCATCGCTTCGGTTGCTACACTCAAGACTTCTGACGACTTATTTTTCCTGATGAAAGGAATCCTTGTTAGCGAACTACACGCGTGTGTCCGTTGAACGTGAATGTACGCAGGCAGTAATTGCGTACAGCCTCATGATTGCCCATTAGGGTTTGCTTTGCCATGACTTACATATATGACGACATAAAGAAAATAAAATAAACTAGCTTTTAATCGGCAGCTGTATCTTTTCGTCAATGCACCTACGTTTTAATTTTAAAATACGTTTAACCAGATGCTCCCGTTCAGCCCAAAGGTTCCTGCTACCTAAAGTTCCTATTCGCTGAGGGATATTTATACGAAACGAACAGATGGTCTCCGTAAACTTACTCAGCGATCGATAAAAGCTCGGTTCTTCCACAGCGTGGTTCTGTCTTAGTTTGTTCAACGTCGGTATTTGTGATACAAACTGAGCGTTCCGTTCAAGTCTCTGGCTTTTAGATCCTGCGAGCTGTACTTCAGCTATGCTTACTCAGACGACAAACAACGGCACTCCAATTCCTCTAAGGCGATGATTCCAAAAGCACAAATATCCGACACCAAACATTCCTACGATTTTCAAAGACTCCACATTGCCTCCTACGCTTCATGGAATCCACGAGTCTAACGTATATCCGATGACTCCAGCAACGCCCGAGCAAACAATGGAACATGATATAGAGTAGAAACAGAGCGGCTCAATAGCGACCTCGTTAGAAGCAGCGTCAATACCATTCGAGTGCTTCAACGAGAGGAAAATAGCACCGTGGAAAAATAATCAACTTAGCTAGCAATTTCCACAATTCTGATGAAAATATAGGACAAGCACTGTAAACTGAAAAACCCATTTCAGAAACGCTTAAAAAGCTTGAATGTTGGAACTGTTGCATACCCTTATGCATTCCTAGGTCATGGACGATCGATTGACTTTTTATGTAGCTGTCAGAGATGCCAAAACTCAGTGAGTTTTGAGTCATGCTGGGATTCCAAGCGCCACTTTCATGCTTCACAGCTCGGTACCAAACCTGAGGTGTGGACTTTGAAATAGCAATCGAAGGTGCAAGTCAAACAATGCTTGGGAGCAGTGCTGACGCCCTCTTGATAGTTGTTCTTCTCGCCAATCTCTTATTTAGGAAAGCTGGAAGCCCATTTGTTAGAAAGACTTTCGGACATGTAGCAATTCTTCTGATCTGATAGCAGAATGCAAGTAAATGCAGAGGACATCGGTTATTATGGCAGGTCTTTATTAGATTCAACCACCCGAAGCTGACGTAAGTGTTCGTATTTTTATTTGCATGATCCGTGGCGCAAGCCCATAGTACGCGTGTTGAACGAAGTAGCGTCATCCAAGTCATCGATCCTTAAAATCGGCGCCGCATCTCTTGCGCTCATTTAACGCAACGCCCTCTGAACAGAACGACTGTATAAAATAGATCTCCTGCTAAACAGAACACAAGTTGCACAAAATTCACGTAGTGCAAAACTCCTGATATTTTAGAATATCACCAGCTGCTTTAATTCGTTAAATAGGCGTTAAACAAAATAGCTGCCGAGTGAATTTCATGCCGAGCAGATCTTTCGAATAGAAATTACACGATGAGCACAACTCACATGGAGTATAGATCTCCTGTTGAATTGAAACAGTTGAAGATAACTCCTGTTGACCTCAACACTGTTGAACGGAACTCCGCTTGAAAGGAACACCCGTTGACACTTATCCTTGCAGAGCGATGAGTAATTACTCGCTAATCTTCTTTGCCAAATGTACAGGTTTTGGGTGATTTTGCACGGCTTTATTGCCGCCAATTACGCAGGAGATAAAGCGGGCCAATAGCGCCTCGGCTCTCGGCCGAAGGTAATCTCACGCTCTGAGATTACTGCTCTGGGCGCTGGATTATTTGTAGAGGCGCAGCGTCAGTCAGAATTGCTGTAGTGACGGATTGCCGCCGCTGCTTCTCACTTCATGCCCAGAGAACTTCGATTTATTTCGATGAATCGCAACACCGTACCACTCACACGAACCTGTTTTCGTCTTGTGGACACCCTTTCTGGATACTAGTGTGCACGACCCGTCGAAAATAACGGGTTTCGATATTTTCTTGAGACAAATCTTACAGGTGTGGACGACAAATAAATACATCCATCCTAATAGTATCCATGATTAAAATTTTCTTCTATATGTGTACTTGTGAAACTCGTATCACAGATACTGTCATTCAGTATCCTTTAAGAGCGCGAAAGAGAGACGGACCAACCAATGAGATTTCAATGAGATTTTTATTGCTAGGAATTAAGCACAAAAATATATACGGTAGATTTATCTATTAATAAATTTATAAATTAATGAAACACTTGGTGATTTATTATTTGACATTGTATTGATTTATCTTTCAAGGAGTGTAGTATTAAGAGCATTCTTCTATCTTTCTCGTAATATGATTTTCTTTGCCGTATCATTATTTTTAAATTTAAAATTGTTGAGCCATTTAAATTGTGTTAAGTTAAATTTATAAAATATTTTAATCATTTCAAAATAATAAACTTTTTAATGTTCTACGAAACATGGTTCATACGGAAGTCATTTTCATTAACAAGACCCTTGCAACGTTTGATTCTATTTTATACCGAACCCAAAATTCAAACATATAATGAAATACTGCTCATCCAACAGTTCAAAAAACTTCACTTTCTCACACGATCTGTTCATCAACTCGAGATATCGATACTACTATGTGTGTAGTTCCATGGCTAGTCCGAGCGAGGTTCCAGCAAACTTATGATAAGGCGAGGGCCTGAAGTCATTCTTTTCACCTCTACGTTCCTGTCTTCTGATGCACCTCATCATCAAATCTTGAATTTCATTGAAATTTCAATGCTCTGGCTAAAATTTCTCTTCTTTCCATCGGAATTGGTATAATAATTCGAATTAAGGTAACTTATACTGAAAGATAGCGATACATTCCGGTCGCTTCTGTCAAATGATCGTTTGCATTTAGAGTGGGAGGTTTTGCTGATTATGATCAGCAGCAGTTTTTCATTTACAGTACAGCAGCTCCAAGGCTGGCTCGTTGTCTCTAGCGTACTTCGGTTACATCACAGGCCGGTACTCTGAACAGCATTCCACACTGCTAAGTGGCCTCTGGCACCTAAACTCATAGTTGCAAAATTTTTTCTAGCCAAAGTTTTCAATTTTTCAGTCACTTAATAATATCGAACCAGAAAGAGTATTCAGTTCGTGGCAATCATTCGGGGCTTCCCAGATGCTGAGCGGCCTTCACGGTTAAATAATTTTAAAATAGTTTCGAAAAACGACGATTTGGCCCAGATAAAAGGCCAATTCTGTATTCGTTGGCATGCTATCCAAACAAGATGTGACTATCCCTTATTTAGTGAGTAATTCAAATCCTTGCAATCAAGTTCCGACTTTTAACCAAATACAAGCGTTGTTATGTCTCTTCAAGAAAGTTTGGTTGGCACAAGGAAAATTTTGTGTCAGAGATGAGCCTGATTTCGGTACCCATTCTCAAAAATGTCATTCTGTCACCAGCTCGCCGCGGTATTATACTCGTATATGTTTCTTGAAAATTAAGGACCTCTGCGTCGATTGGCTATGGAAAAGGTAATAACTTTTTACGTGTTCGCAAAGTGCATTCCGTTCTAATTGGTTTATATTCGTTAAAATCATGTCAGAAATTTGCAATTTATGAAGCGAAAATTCTTCGAATATTAAATCTTCCTCAGAAATCTATCTCGGGAAGATGTAAAATCAACTATGCACATTTGGAATATTACTTAAAGAATTTATACCGTACATTGGAGAAACGAAAATCCGCTCACGGATATTTTTCGATATTCATGGGAAAAAGATTCCCTTTACTTCAAGAGACTTATAGGTTTTTGACAGCAAAATCGATGAAAAGTTCAAATATTTTGTGCATTTCTTGGCCCCCAGAAACTTGGGTTCGTACAAAAAAGGGAAATCTGTTTCATTGACGTGGAGACTGCGGCCGTGGAACGAGTGCACAATATTCACACCTCACGAATTCGTCATCTTCTTGACGAGCAGTTAGGATCAAGTTGAATCCTTGTCCGAGGACTCGAACGCGCAACATAAAACTTTACGACTGGCCCGATGACTGGGAATCAACGCGAGAGATATCGGCCTGTGAGACAGGGGTCTGAGTGAGGGAAGAAGAAGGCAGGCAGTGAAGAGGGCGGCGTCAGGATATGCTGTAAAAGCAACGGTTCCAGTGGTATCAGCTCACGATAATGCGAGTCTTGAGGCCACGTCGGGTCATTTGGGAACTGAAGTGTGGAACACGGTGCGAGGTGAACAAATGCTGTCACATCGAAGGGAATATGTCGGCATGGGTCTGAATTAATGCGACTGCGTTAACATACCGTCAGACAGAACAGCTCCGCTGAGTTCAATTTTATGTGACACGAGCGGGAAAAATGCAAAGGTTTTAATAATAATAATAGGTCTCGTTGACTAAATGACAACCTATACTTGGCTTCATATTGTTTGGGAACAAGTTAAGATACTGAAAATTTGATAATGATAGTTTAAGGAAGCATTGATATTGTTACAACATTATGTTATTTAATTAAGAAAAAAGTATAATTAAAATTGTGTTATAAGGAAAGTTTAGTGGAATCATTTCGTTGTGAAAGTCCTAAAACATTTTACTACAGAATATTTTGAAACTATCCTAAAGGGAAAATTTCTCGATGATATTTATCAACAAAGCTTGGTAAAGTATTTATTAACGAGTGATTTGCAAAAACATCGTAGAACGAAAATTGATAGATCTTTTTTCTTTGGATGTTTATTGCTCTAAATTTCAACGCTAAATGACTTATGAATGATAGAAAAGTTCAGAGGCAAATTTTTAAGCGAAATATGTGTTTTCACGATATGAATGAATGTTAAATGTGAACAAGTTCTACAAAATCCCTGTAAAAAATCTTTTCAATATCGGTTACAATGGCACTCCCACAATGAAGCAATATTACAAACGGTAAAACCAAAGCAACAACCAATCTCTAAAACAAAATGGCACCATTAAGCCATTTACGATTGAAAGTACAAATCACACCTTGCTTTAAATTGATATTGGTGCTTGTTTTAAGAACATTGACGCGCACGCTACGCGCAGTCTCCACGCGCAGATATGTAGGTGCGAGTGAGCGCGATTAGTAATTAACCAAATGAAAATATTTGTTTCTACTTTTTTGCAAGATGTGTGGCAGAGTTTTTAAATTTTTCAATTGGTTGTAGATTCTTGTTATTTGTTAGGGAAGGAACTTGAGTAGATAACTCCCTAATCTAGCGATCGAACGTAACAACATTTTAAATTTTCAGAATCAACAGTACCTTAACAGGCACGTTAAAAATTCCCATAAATAAAGTGCAACAGCTAATCAAAATATCCCATTCCATCTGAGAGGCTTATTATGTTTCCACAATATAGAAACATTTTTACCAAGGAACAAATGTCCCATCCAAGCGATCAACTCTTCATTGAAATCAAGGCCCACTCGAAGTGCACAGCCGGGCTCTCGCTGGCAGCGCTGGGCTCTCTCCTCCGTATGCTTCCTTTACAGATCTCCGGATCGTTGGACCGTTCCGGTTTGTGTGGAATGGATCGTCCGGAAGCTGGAAATCTTCTGTGAAGAGCAGCCTTAGAATGAGCGCGGAAGCTTCAGATAAATAAAGTCTTTGTGAAGGCTTTGGTATCGTGACGCCATCGCGCACCAGCCGCTCACTAAGGAAGCACGCATTCATAAAACAGCATTAACTTTTTGCCCGGAGTTTCTCTGGCGCTCAGTTCAGAAACCCTTCATCCTTTTCCCTTCATGCGATACATTATTAATTATTGCATTTCGTTTTCTTGTCAGCCTAGAAACATGTTTACAATCTCAAAGCTTGTGCCTGTGTACCGCCGAATTTAGGAACTGCGTCGAGTCAGTATCTTGAGACTAAATTTTCAAAGAAGTGCACTTTATTGCCATACGTGAGCAATTGATGTTTATTTTCTCTTTCAATACCAGTCGAGGACGTCATGTTGTATTTTCAACTTTCAATTGACGCTGTGTTAAATTTTAGACAAGGCTGCAGCACACGAAGAAATTTTCAAAAATTTCGTATTTTATAGCAAGATGTTCGGAACGTTCAAAGAGTTCCTAACAACACTGCATGAATCAATGTTATGTCCATCCTAGGCCTGTTATTGATTCCATTCTGAAGAACAAAATTTTCCGATGATTTT